>CALNXI010000839.1:161515-181834 GCA_942486025.1 Porites evermanni
TTTAATTTTTTTTTTTTTTTTTTCTAAACTAGGCAAGGTCTAGTCTCCAGAATAGGAGGTTCCATTCACAGATCACGCATGTTTGTATTTCATCTCTTCTTTTGCTAATTAAATGGGCCTAACTTCACATCATTCCTTTCGAGTGTGGGCCTCTGTTGATGTCCTAATTCTCCACCAAATTCAGTAAAGCTAGTTCGATCGATTACCTACATCGAGTCGGCCCGTTAAACCCGAAATAATGCGATATAGCTATGAAATACGCGCTTAAGCTAATTTTCCTCAAATGTATATTTGAATTCATGATAAATACAGCTCCAACAGCTTCAAACAGCGTCTATGGCAGGGAAAAATTGTTTTGATTTGACAAAATTAATTTTTCAAGGAGTTGCTTGCACGTGCAGATAAACCGGGTTCGACTCCCGGCGACGCTGTTTAATGTTTCTTTGTACCGTTTTTTTTTTCCTGTTTGGTCTCTTTTTTAACACTATCTTTCCTTTTGGCCTTTTTTCTTTATTCTTACTGCTGACCCTGCCTGTCATGCACTTGGATCAATGATATTTTAAGCTTAAGTCCGGAGTTTTATTTTGGAAAAGGGATTTCAAAAGCTCTTGATCTGCATACTGGCCAAGCTGACGACCAGATAAAAACCACAAGCCCTGTCAAGATATGTCCCTCCTCTGAAATAGCTTAATTTTTTTCAATGTTAGTTGACATGAAGACAAACAACACACAGTACACCACAAACTGTCCTAATTTGCACCCAACATCCACCAGTGACCCACTGGCGAAAGTTAAACTTGCCTTTTGTAATCATCAATATTATTACCTTAAAATCTCCACTGGGTTTGCCCCCAAAAAATAATTAAACGAAACCTTTTATTGGTTTTCGGGATTTAATTACAGAATTTTACAGGTGTATGCCCAATACAGTATTAAAATGCGGTAAAGCAACAAGATTCAATGCTCACAGTCTCTCACAAATACCTGTCATAGCTTCCTCTTTCAACGCTACAGCTAAGCGAACTTTGAGAGGAATCATGGGGTTCCACTAGCTCTGAAGAGCTGAAAATACGCACAATGTAAAGTATAATATATCCTTTGATGAACCTCCTATTGCTGTGTCTAAACTCCTAAATCTTGCTGTGCACTGGCCCTCAAACTGTGACCGATCGGTATGATTGCCCATAAAATTTGCTCGACGATAGAAAGGAGTCTTTAAAATTCATTACTTCACTGGACGTTTCATTCCAAAAAAGTACTTAAGACTAGTTTTCTAAGACAATAGAAACCTTAAAATCTCCAAATCCAAGAAATCGGAACAGTATTTCCGTGATGAAATCGAAATTTTTATCTGTCTCTTCGATGAACGCTTTGCTCGCCATTTTGAAAGTCACTGACGCGAGACGTGACGTCATACTGGCAGGCGGACTGTACCACAGATTTCCTTGGAGACACCTTTCCCCTCCCCCCCCTGCACGGGACAGAATGTTTGACGATTGCGCTTAAGACTTATCCAGGATGATAACGGATCGCACCACCTCAGTAGGAACTGCTGGGAGTACAAGTTCATATTGGAACAGTGGTAAGGAGGAGAGCCTCTCCCTGGATAACAGCCTTACAACAAATTCATTACCCTCAGGTTTGCTTTTATCAGCAAATCCAGTATTCTTGTAGATAGCATTAACAGCTTTCACATGATTTGCCATCAGCAACAAGGCTCTCTCCTTGTTGCCATTTGCCATATTTGCTGTAAACAGATGATCGGCCTACAAAACCAAAGAAACAGGCGCCTGTAGGATCATTACAATAGCAAGCTTTAAATACATTTATAGTCATTATCACTGAATATCACCATCACTATCCCCTTCATTTCTTTTCATTGTTATCGACACCAGTAAACTTATTCGTAGCTGAGAGCGTAGACACAGTCGCCGAGCCAGAAAAAGGAGCATGTATCTTTGCTCTCATTGATTTATCGAAAGATCCAGCCATCCTTTTATGTAAATAAATTCTAGGTCTGTGCCTTTTTTGTAAATAAATTCTAAGTCACATGCTTTCTTCCGTGGTAACCACGTGACCCCAAGTGTCCTCGCTGTTGTCAAATACGATAACGAGTCTTTGCTGTGGTCCTGTCTTGTCTTACATATAAAGAAAGGAATTATATAGGCAACACTTCACTGGTCTGACCTCTACTTGTACGATCGTTCGAATGTAGCCTTTTCTTTCGACTAAGCTGGGTTCAGAAGAAACTATTCCCACCATAATTCAGTTTGGAGTGCAACTTATTACATTGCTACCATAGTAAGCGCGCTGTGATTAGCTGCTAAGAGGGCAAGATTTTCTTTCACTGACCGAGCATTATTAGCTAGGTTTCTAAGGCATATACAAATTTGTGTATAACTTGATAGCGGACATCCATGCTATGGTCATTGACAGCTGCCAAAAAAGGTATCCGCTAATCAGTGTCACATGACTGTATCGCGGCTCAAGTGTACAAATCTTTGAGCGGACTTGATTTTTAAGTTATTGGCTGACCAGTAGGCTCAGATCCAAATTTCCCATCGTCAAAGAAACTTTGTAGTTTCGATTGCATAGCCTTGTTAGTTTCGGTTCACGACCTCGAATGACCTCATGCAAGCGGCAAGTTGAAAATTACTTTCGGTGTTTTTTTTTTTTAATTGTATTCTTTTTAAGAGTCGCGCTAAAAAGGCCATATGGTAACTATAACCGCCTCCGTTTGGTAATTACTGGAAATCTCAGGCCCCGGCCTTACTTGATGTATTGTCATCGGGCGATAGCGAGGCCTCGGTCGGAGATTTCCCTATAATGACCTCACTCTCCGTTAATAAGTGGTATATATTAACTGGACGAAAAAAATTGCTCCTGGCAGTATCATCGTACCAAATTTGTTCAAACTGTTCAGCAAAGATGATAAATGCCCCTTTTTCATACCAGTTTACACGGGGCTTTAAATTAGGAGGCAAATTGTGACATTTACCATCTTTCCGGCCCTGATTTACTCCTCAGTTTGCACATTTTAATATCATATTCATTTGCCATGAACAAATTTGGTGCAAATCCTTTTTTCGTCCAGTGATTGTAGTTTTCTAGCCGGTTATTGGTACATTTCCTCTTTTCATGGAATTTCCACATTGTTAGTACAAGGATAAAGTAATAAGGTTGAGTTTTTATATAAAAAAATCTTTTAGTTTTTCTATCAGTTGACTTACATTCATCTTTAAAGTACACGACACTTTGTTTTTATCAATGGGTCCAACCGCTCTGCGATAT
This sequence comes from Porites evermanni, assembly GCA_942486025.1. Classification (NCBI taxonomy): domain Eukaryota; kingdom Metazoa; phylum Cnidaria; class Anthozoa; order Scleractinia; family Poritidae; genus Porites; species Porites evermanni. The sequence continues at coordinate 164,807 of CALNXI010000839.1, forward strand.
CTGAATTTAAATGGCTCAAAATGGGTGTCATGTTCTTTTTCAACAACTTTTCCTCTCACTGCCGATCTGAAGGGTGCAATAAAAGATATTTAGTTATCAACGCAAATTCGTAGATTAGGTAAATTAGGTAGATAATCATTTTGTAATTTGCAATTCAAGATTTAACCCTTATTAGAGGCTGATACCTACTAAAAGAGTACAAAATTCGCAGTGATACTACCACTACATACAGCATGATATGTAAAGAAAAATTGAGTGATTCCTTTCTGGAAAAAAATCTTGTGATACATAATGGTGACATGATTTCTAACAAAAACAGCTTGTGTTTAATCAGAAGCATATAACCCCGTTCGGGGTTATATGCTGCTGGTTTAATCTAGCTCAATACATTTAATAATAGATTACCTTGGGATAAGGAGGCTTAAGGTATGAGATTGCGAGACATGCAGTAAAGGATGATGAGATTGTATCCTATTATAACGCCTAATTTCATCAAAGGTAGGGCGGGTGCAGTCACCTACACTGAATGTTATAGGACCCGAAATTTTGGCCTGGTATTTCTTAACTTTGTTACGCTAGTACAATGCTAGCTTTATTCACACCGGGGGGATTTTGAGCCACCCTCACACCCAACCTCACTTTAAAGTTGAATATCTTCAAAACCGTTCAAGCTATGACCGCCAAACTTAGGGACTTTCCCTGGGAATATCTGGAAACATTTCAGTAAAGTCGTCGTGACGTGAACGTTAATGTTACCATGGTAGCCGAGTTTTGACAGTCATGCTTTTCAAAGTGAGCCCTCTTTCTTCTATAAAAAAGTTTTCTATTTCTATTTAATTTTACTTATTGAATAACCATGTTAGACTTGATTTAGCATCATTTTATCAAATTTATTATGACTGATAATGTAATCCAGGCTTTTAGCGACTATTTTGAGAAAAAAATCAATTCAAAATTACCAAATGGCAAATGCTGGGCTCAAGTTTCATCAGTGTTTTTTTTCTCCCGGAATTTCATAACTTGCCGGGTTTTAGCCTAAGAATCCGTTTATACACTGATCAACTTTTCTAACATGATAACCTCGATTTATACGCGTTTTAAGTAAAATGGAATACATTTAAAACTTATTCAAGATTGCAGATCCAAGATGGCCGATGGTTCCAGTTCCTTCTTTAATAATAGATGACGTCATAATGACATCACTGCTATCATTAAATATTTTTAATGTGTTAGCCAACTTCATGTTTATCAGAGACCTTTCTATTTGGGTATTTTTCGCTTTATGCGGCTACTTTTAAGGGGAAGAATTGATTACATTTGGGTTCTGCAGGAGCCCCTGGGCTCCTGAGTTCTGCCAATACTCTTATTAAATACGAAGTCAAATTACGCCATTGTGTAAATCAAATTATACCTAGATGTTGGGAATGATGAGTAAATTTAAGTCAGTGTATTCTAATTTTGATATAGATGGTATAGACGGGGGACCTCTTAAGCTCCGCCCCACCCCCCCCAATTAAAGCCTAAAACAGGGGTAAAGTAGGCCGGTGAGAAACTTTTTATCTTGGCTTTTTGTGCGGTAGACTCCATATATTTTACCATAATTGTGGCTTAATTTTATACACAAAACCATTAAGAGAATTCTCGTGAAACAGCCTGTCATCTCGCACTTTATCAAACGTTATGAAACAGTGTACCTCTTTACTTTATCCATCCATCTTTTGGATTTATCATTGATACCACAGCCAGGGCCATATGCATGTGGATAATGAACATCTCTGCTCTCATAGATCACTGAGTGAAAGTCTTGAGGTGCATCTTTGAAATACTGTTTTGCAGACTCCACAAAATACTCATCATTTCCTACATGAATTTTGCCTTCAAACACTCCATCGTCGGATATGAAACCATGCACCAAAGAGTTTTTATAACCTAAATTAAGGACAAGTGGAAAAAGGCATCTGTAATCAAAAAGGAAATAATCTTTGAATGCACCCACTTGTCCTTTCATGTACAGTACATACTGAAGCGATAAACTCACTGAAAAGCTATGCCGTGGACTCTCACGCGTAAAAATAATTCGAGTCAATCAGAGAAGCAAACGATGTTTTTCACATTTAATTACTAGGCAATAAAGTATGCTACATTTTTTACGTATAAGAAAAATATCAGTGGAATTAAGCTCCCGTAAGTGGACGCCCCCAGTACACAAAAAAAGCTAAGGTGCTCTTAACTGGAGCTGCATGGCTGCTTACAAGACAGGTTCTTGTATGGGGCCACTAGAAGTGTAAGGCCTTAGAGGGCGCTTACGAGAGCTTGCGCATGCCCTCTAGTTCATCAGTGGGTTTTGCGCTTATCATTAGTGAGTTTACGCAACAGGATGGCAGGAAGAAGAGGACGGCAAAACATTTGTGTGTGACAAACGTGACAGGGCTATTGCGTTTAACACAAACGTTTTCTGGTCCTTTACAAAAAAAAACTGTTTAAAGGAAAGTGAAGTTTAAATAACAAGTTATATCAAAGAAAATTATTGTCACGCTTGCCACAAGGTTTGTCGTCTTCTTTCCTCTCCCGTCCTTTTGAGTAAGTTCACTATTCTTTGCCTTTTGTCGAGGGCTCGTTGCATGAGCTCAGTTTTGATATGGAAGTGAGAAGACTGGGCATTTTGCGTTTTTTTTAGCCATTTAACCATTACTTTGTTTGCGTGGCTTTAGAAAAAAAAGAAAAGAAAAAAAGAATACTTGATCTCAGGCTCAGCTATGAACAGCTATCCGTTTTCGCTGCAATAATTACAGCAGCAACACAGCACACGCATCACAAAAAGGCGACGCTGAGAAAAAGACCTACACATCATCCCTCATCCAAGATAAACAATACAGTCTAACAGCAGACAACGAGTATTACAACAAGCTAGGTAAATGTCTGATACCTGTTTTTTTCTTCCTGAGGAGATTCAAATTCTTGTTTGTTTTATTTGAAAGTGTACAAGACACAGTATTAACAAAATGCATGCACCTTCAACATTCCCTGTTACAACTTTTGCAGGATCAAATTCACTGTTTTCTGCCTTAAAGTCTTGAGTAAAAAGTTCTGCATCCCTTTTGAGACGTATCTTGAATTCTCTATAAATAGAAATAAGGCCTTTTAAAAGTCATATTCTTGGTGTTTGTAGTGGCGAGGTTGAGTAAGCCATTGTGCACATATCTTAAGATTTTCAAGAGGGGGTATTTCAAGGCTCTCTTAGCAAGAATCATAGTTGCACGATCAATATCAATTATTGGCCCAACCAGGTACAGTAAAACCCCACGACTAAGAACCTAGATTTTAAGAACCTGTTAGGCTTAAATTTGCCAGTAAGGCCCCCCTCTAGATAAGAATCTGTTTAGCCTAAAATTTGAAACAGGTTCTTATTTTCTATATCTATGAAAAAACCCTAATGAGATAGGTCAACATTCAGAATCGTCTTTGGAGACAAACAAGGGTGTAGGTGCCTAATCACTCCACCAGCATCCTCGGAGACCTAGGGGCAGTCAGTCGGGCGGGAGAAAAGGCGCGACGAAAGTTTTCAAGCACAGGCGGAAAAGCCCCCGGGTACCGACTCTCACCGGACCATTTCCAAACGGCCAAGCGAATGTTGGCTCCTGATTGGGACAAAAAATGCTTTGTATTATTGTGCCCAATCGGCGAACAGCATCTCCTGAGTTTCTTTCGTGAGTTCGTACACGACGGCTATTATCTCGCCACATTTGCCCGGTTCGTTCACCAAGCTTTCCTGATCAGAAACGAAGGAACTACCAATGAGTCGAAAAACGTTTGGATGCTACCAGCAGGAGCAATTCAATTTGCACCGAGAATATTCTGTTTCTGACGGATCACAATGTATCGTAAATAATAGGATGTTTAACTTGCAGTCGAGACGAGAAAGTGAAAAAAAGCAATAGCTTGACAAGGGAAAACAACGACGGTTTTGTACATTTCCTTGCCGTTACTGCACGACTACCACGTGAAAATGCCTAATTTCACGTTTTGTGAAGGACTTAAACAAGCAATAACAAAATGTTCTTTCTCTTTATGAACTTGGATATGGTTGACAGAAATTCAGCTCCAGGAGGGTTCGCTTGCATTTGACAAAGTAACCGAGTTGGAGTAATCACGAAAAAATGTGAATTCACTTTTCATGCGACGTTTTCGTGGCTGTCAGCTATCGTGGCATCTTAAACTCCCTAATATTTACGAAGGCGTGATCGATGAAAGCGTGAATACCTGTTGTAAGCTCAAGCTTGTATTTTTGGAAAAGCGTCTTTAGTTTTCGGGCAGACAGTATTTTGAAATGGAGAGTTTATATCAAACTGAAAGTTTCCTGACTGCGTGCATTTCTTTGATGCATGAGCCAGACAAGCCGTGATCGAGTCAATAGCCGTCGTGTACAAACTCACGAAAAGAACTTAGGAGATGCTGTTCGCCGATTGGGCACAATAATACAAAGCATTTTTTGTGCCCAATCAGGAACCAACATTCGCTCGACCGTTTGGAAACGGTCCGGTGAGAGTCGGTACCCAGGGGCTTTTCCGCCTGTGCTTGAAAACTTTCGTCGCGCCTTTTCTCCCGCCAGACTGACTGCCCCTGGGTCTCCGAGGATAAGCTCGCTAGGACCCATACGTGGTTCACGCAGATTATAAACTCACTTCGCTCGGCGCTTCGCGAGGAAGAAACAGTGATGTACTAGATTAATAAATCCGAAATGTGCTTTCAAAGGAAAGAATATAAAAACATATATAACGGTCTAGGCGATACTGGTGGTAGACGCTGACATTTATCCTAAAGTAGCCTGCAGTGCAGGCGTTTTCTTTGAGCGCGCAATTTGCTCGCGAAAGCGCCATGTTGAAACTTCCCGAAGAGAGGAGGAAATGGGGCGAGTCAAAGGGAGCGGGGAGGGGGCGGGGAGAGAGAAGAGAAAACGCCGTATTTTTTTCTCCCCTCCCCCTCCCCCCTTTCCTTCTTTCGGCCTCGCATCTACCGTAAGGGTTACTATTTCTACTCTCCCTAATCTTCCACTGTCATAAAATCAAAGGTGGCGGCTACAACAACATTATGAACACGAACAAGGTTTCGCCCACCCAAAATACGCCTGCACTGCAGGCTAATCCTAAAGGTGATGTTACGCGGGACGAGGGACTCAAGGTCCCAGAGTAGGCCTCATCACATTGTTGCTGTTGTTGACCACAACCACAACTGGCTGAACGCATTTCGTTAAATATTCCATTACTTCTTGATCAATATGGAATCCTGGCTTTTGCCAATTATTATAATTTAAGCGCCCAGATTCAGGCACCAGATAACGTCTCAGAGTACTTAAATTTTCAGAATTTTTCCGGGAGAGTATGTCCCCGGACTACCCTAGCATGTCGCGCCTTGAGCTCTCCAAGGCTTACAAACAAAAAATGCCTCGGAACGCTCTTGGCCACCAACCGAAACAATGTCGCAAAAATGTTGCAACGCGGTGTTGCGCTAAAAATCGTCGTTGCGAATCGTCTCGTGCAACATCACCTGAATTCTGTTCTCTCGGAAAGAGAATAAAATTTCTTTGATATTGAACACGGAGCTCAGACGAGTGAAGTCAAATTAAGAATACACCGCGAGTTAAATTTAGTTCAAGCCAAGCAAGTACCTAGAGAGCCAGCTTGGTAACGTAGGATTCGATGAATATGCTAAATCAGTTTCCAAATATTTAGCTTGGAGGGATAAATTACCTTTGAGAAGATTTTAAACTCAGTTTAATAACAAGATCGCTGTTTGGACTTGAACGCCTCACGCGATTGTGTTGATCAAGAACCGGAGCTTTGTCATAGTTCAATGTCTCGTAGTGGTTTATGTAATCACCCAAAGGTCGTCCTGTGGAAAGAAAACATGAACATTATATACATATATATGATGTACGTGTTTATGCGGAAGTGTTCACTTCGCAAAACTTTTCCATTGTTACGGAAAGATTTTATAACTTCTTTAACTTACGATATGACGATGCGTAACTGAAAAGGAGCACAAACCAAACAAAGAAAACATTGTTAGCTGCCATGCTTTGAGAACCGTGATTCTGAAAATAATAATAATAAACTCGTGTAAACCGTCGTCAGTCGACAGTGACACACTGTACTAAGTCACGTTCCATCTGAATTGTAAATATCATCCCTGGGGATTAATTAATGATATGCAAATGAGTATATGTAATAAGAAATATTGTTATATTCCTAGACTTTCACTCAACTAAACAGGGACTGCCATTGGTTGATTCTTGATCACGTGGCCTTGACTAAAAACAAATGTATCCCGATCGTGATACATCAAACAATGTATCCCGCTCGGGATACATTGCGGCACGTGATCAAAGCATGGTGGAAAGTGGCGTGACAAAAGGCGGCAAAAACACCGCCAGGTCCTGCCAGTTTTCTTTTTCGTGAATGCACACAACAACACAATCACGAAGCCTCAAGCTAAAAAGCAACGATTTTTAAAGTTATCCCAGAAGTTCCCAGAAGAAAAACAGCAGCTAGTGGAGGAAAAAGATGCAGATAATATAAGGAAAGTACTTTTGTTTGTAAATCATTCATTCAGTGGTTTTGAGAATTAAATTTGTGTTGTTATAAGTACCGAGTCGACTGTTTTGGTTCGCTCCGGTTATTCTTTTGTTGCTGTTGAAGTGAAAGTCTAGAAATATAACAAAATACTTAATGTCAGGTCCCTCGGGAAACCAGTTAGTTTTGTTTTCCCTCGAGTCCTGATGTTTCCCTCGACTTCGTCTCGGGAAACATCAGGACTCTCGGGAAAACAAAACTAACTGTTTCCCTTGGGACCTGACATTAAGTGTATAATGGCATGCACTGTCCCCTTCACTTCACTTTGTCCGACACGAAGGACGCTTGGTTCCCGGGGGGGGGAGGGGGGGGAGGAATCCGTATATGAAAGCGGTGGTGATGCTCGTCGTCTCGCTTAGGGGTGTAAATTTTGGATTTTGGTCTCACTTAGGGTTTTCTGGGCAAAACGCCTTCATATTTAGCCGTGAAGGTCTCGTTTAGGGTTGCACTCGATTCGTTGCCCCGGGCGGGCATAGTTTCTCCTTCTTCCAAGTGAAAACTGGAAGTGTAAGTGTGCTGTTCACTAGTACATCATTAAAAATTAAAAATTAAAAATTAAAAAATAACCTACGTGCTAGAAAGGAACGATAAGCGTTGTCGTTTTAAGGCATAATCTAAGGCGTTTCACACTATCACAAGCTTATCGGAGACGTGTTTAGCCTGTCAACCCTTTCAAACTTAATTTCCTTCGTGAATCTTCGGACAGTGACGATTTTCTGATTCTCTATGCCAATGCCGATTGACACATGCTTGAAAAACTATTCTCAGTTCGCATTAAGGGAGAATAAACCCTCTTTATCCTCTTTTGTTTCGCTTTCATCGCAACTCCTGCACTCTCGACATGTTTTGCACTTTCGCCCCTCTACGAAACTTCCACGCAATGCGCGAGGAAATATTATCCGCAGGAAATCCGGTACGTTCCAAAATAACCCATGAGGGATAACGATGGGTAGAGGGCCTATATGGGGGATTAATTCTCTGAGTTTTATCCTCTCCTTCTCCTACCTATTTCACGGTTCAAGTAAAATCACTCTAACTCCAGTTAAGATTAATCCTCATATTTATCTGAAGAAGTTTCTCTTGATGTTTGTGATTAATCTCGTACCCAGATCTCACGCTGTTTTACACTTTCCCTTGGCCGTGGGAGATCTGGGTACGAGATTAGTTTGTGATCAGTACTTGTTCATATTCATGTGAACTGAGACAATTTCCTTACCATTACAAACCACAATTCTGCAATAAAACAATGTTAAAAACCTCTTTTTGTGTACAGCCTACAGTGACTTGCTTCGCATTCTCGGATAATTATGAAAAGTTGACAGTTCTGGTGAAAATGATTAACTCAACTGGTTTGTTTACTTCCACAAAGTACGGACCTTAAGCAACGACGACGACGACGGCAGCAAAAGCATCACTAAAAAATGAATTTGCAACCTTTCCAGCTTTATCGCGTCTAATAGACCTTTCACCGATACGGCGGCCATATTGAATTAATTCGATTTAAGGAGTATTATAGGATGCCTAGGGGGCATGAGCACATTTCGTTTGTATTTCGAGCGCTTTTGGGGACATTTTTTCGCAAAGTTTTCTTAGAATTAGATTGTAATGGGAAAAAAAGATCCTTGTGCCGCGTTTGGATGTAATAATGATCGCCTTTTTCCCGAGAAATATACTGTGAAAGACCACATTCCTAATACTAAGCTAGAAAAAGACGATCATTATTACGTCCAAAGACGGCACAAGGATCTTTTTTCCCCTTACAATCTTATTATAAGAAAACTTTAAGAAAAAATGTCCCGAAAAGCGCCCGTTTATATAAACGAAATGTGCTCATGCCCCCCTGGGCATCCTATAATACTCCTTAAATCGAATTAATTCAATATGGCCGCCGCATCGGTAAAAAGGTCTATTCGTCAAATGTAGGCGACTTTTCCTGGAATTGAATTCTTAAGGGCTTTATCCATGTTCAAATAGAGAAGCGAGAAACTGTCGCAGTATGTCCACGTCCTCTATAAAACGTCGCATTCGGAAGTTTCACGTCGTAGTCGTGCAGTGAACTTCAAAGAATATACTCACAAGTGTGATGTACGTGCAGAGCAGTTGCTTTGCTCATAAAACCAATTGTTTTTCTGACGTTGTTGTTGTCGTCGTCGTTGCTTAAGGTCCCTAGTACCTTGAGCACCGAACTCCAAATCTAGGATAAGCAAAGGCTGTGACTTAGGGCGCTTCCATTTGTCAGAACTGGCCGGCCGGACCATGGCCGGACTAGTCAGATTGAAAATGAAATAGGCTTTTTCAAGAGTTTTTGCTGAAAATGTTCTCCTTCTTAAATATCATTTACGATTTGACTGGTCAGGCTGAAGAGTTTTGATTAAAAGTGAAATTATCGTTGTGGCGGGAATGGATTGGCCGGTCAGTTCTGACAAATGGAAAGCGTCCTTAGTCATTCATGTTCGGGCCACTTAACTATTCAACTAATTTTACTTGCCCCTCCCCCTCCCCTTCCGAAGGGAGGAGGAAGGGGAATTCACCCCCGCCCTATTCGTCAAACGGTTCCAGTAAGAAACAACGAAATTAAACAAGATACTGTACAAACGTTTATTTAAATTCGATTACAAGCGATATATTGCGTAAAAAAGTGCTTTAGAAGAGAAAGAGACTTCCAGAGCATCAAACCGCTTAATGAAATTCAATATAATTTTTGAAGACTCAAAAAAAATGAGCTATAGAAAAGGAAACCAAAAAAAGTCGTGTTATTATTAGTTCTCTTCCACACTAACACGAGCAATAACAAAAAGCACAAATTGGATGGAGCTTGTATCATCTGACCTAAATATCTATGAATACTATGACATAAAATAAATGTCTGTGGCTCAAAGAAATAAGTAGTGATCCTTTCTAGTATATTTTCAACATGAGCTTGATTTTTCTCTGTTATTTTGAAACCGTTCGAGTTAGAAACACAACTGCCTGGATCACACTGTTAGGGCTGTCACTAAGAGAATGACCCCCAGTTACCTGAGCTTTGATAGAAAACAAAAGAAAAATAGCACCAATGAAATTCTTAACTGTTCAATTCGCCGCCTACTAATTGCTTATTTTTCCGGTAAAAGTAAGGTAAAACCGGGCAACAAAAACGTGCAACGGGCGCGTTTTACTAGCCACGTTCAAATCTGTATTCAGCAACAATTCAGGTTATTGCAGGTTGCGAAAATTTGTTGCGGAAAGGAGAGAGTAGTTCTACTTTTTGCAACAAAATCTGTACAAGTTGCGCGTTTTTGGGACCAAAGGCAAACTCGTTTGCAGCAAATGACGTAACTCCCCCCTGCGTAATTTTCAATCCAAACAAAAGTCAGTATTCACGCACCTTGCAAAAACCTGGTTCGTTGCAAGACAGGTTTGATTCGTTGGAAGTAAAACGCGCAACATCGCCATTTAACTCGTTTAGCAGCAATGCTGCAAAACAAGTTGCATGTTTGTGTTGCCCGCGTTTTATCGTAGCTTAACAGAGAGCACTGTTACCCCTGCATTAAACTACATTAATCATTCATCAACTTCTAACAAGGAGACTAATTAAAAGCTGGTTGGGACGAAATCTCACGATCAAAGTCATTTGGGGCTTAACGATCCTTTTTTGAACCAAAAATTACCGCTGAATAAAAAAAACTAATGATACTAACTAATGATACGAATTCACTGATACAAGGTTAGCCTCGACCTAACGTGAAATAGTCCCAAATACCTGCCGCTGGAAACTCGAAATTTGAGAATAACCAATACAGATTTGTAAAGAGGTCTTCTCCTTAAAACTTGTTAATTCATTCATTTAAGGAGGCTAACCCTGCAAAAGTGCGTCTTCACAGCTTTTATTCAGCGGTCAGAGCGAACTCGAAACTGGCTCAGTTTCGAGTTCGGACTATTCACAAGAAAAAAGGAGCGCTTCCAGATCTTCTTGTTAACTGTGCAGCGATTTTTAGTCTATATGTCGCATACCAATAGGCCTGCCAGTTTCGAATTATTTACACTTCATACTTGGCTCTCAGAGTGAGGGGTATAAAACACAAGAAATTGCATTGTGATTCAGGGATCAGAGGATGAATAATTCGTTTCTTTTGCTTTATCCCCCTCCAACTCAGGGCAGAGTGTGAATTTCCAAAAAAAAAGGATGAATGATTCTAAATAGCTAACCTCTTCTACGCATTTTTGTAACAATAACATAACTTACCGACGGGTCAAAAGAGCCTGCCTTTCCACCCAACAAACGAATTTTTCTAAACTAATCATATATTACGTGTATAGGTCAGTTGGCCATCTCCCACGTGTGTCGTGAACGCTTCACGTCCCCAGGTTTGAATGTACATTCAAGTACTGTGAAACCTGTATTAAGTGGACAGTTACTCATGGCCACTGAGTAATTTTTTATAGCTTTAACCTCTATTCAACGGTCAACCTGTATTAAGCGTTCAGATGGCCATTCCACGAGGGTACAACCGATAAACACGGGACTTTTACTAAACCTTGTTCAAAGCAATGCAGGGCAGTTTCAGCAAGAGCAGTAGAAGCTAGTACAGCAGACTCAGTCATACTGTTTGGAAAACCATATGATTTTTTTGCTGCTCTAAACCTCGCAATCCCATCAAATCAAGAGAAATCGTCAGGAAAATACGTTGTGTATCAAATCAAAATTAACTTTTAAGAAATAAATGTGTACTAATGCCTATGGAACCTCGGAGAGTACAATTATCTTTTTATCGTTTTTTTTTTTACCTAAAAAAAGCTCAACATAGTTTTATATTCTTAGCTAACATGAACATTAACAATTTTTATACCTTGCAGCCCTAATCTCAACCAACAGTTTAAAACTTTTCAGCAACAACAAAACTTTAAGCAAGATTCCAAAGTGAAAAACAATTTTCCCTCTGAGGTATAAGGTGTGGCTTTAAATTTCTGCGAGGGACCGAAATGCATAATTAAAGAGCAGTCAAACAATAACCTCTTGGCTGAAATCAGGGCTTAGAGGGGGTAAAAGCTTACAGTCAACCCTGTATTAAGCAGTCACCCTTCATTAACCAGTCCCATCAACTAAGTTTTATTGTTTTTACCTCTATTGAACGTTCAACCTGTATTCAGCGGTCAGTTGTCTATTTCTCAAGAATGACCACTTAACATAGGACTTTGACTGCATCTTTCACCTGGCAAGTCCACCTATAAATTAACTAAGGTGATCTTTGTTGACACTCTTCAAGTATCCTAATAGAGCACATTTCAGCTTTATATATTTGAAACAATTAAATACCTAATAACGACCGTTTTTCTAAAAAAGCCTTTACACTCATACAAGGGCATACTTTTGCGAACTGGACACAAAATATTCAAAACCTTAATGCTTTTAAATAGGCCATTTTCACTATGACGACATGACTACAACTACCAGAATTCCTTTCGAGTTTGCTTTCTCATTTAAATCCGTCAATCCCGCTGAGGTTTAAAGAACTCTTGCCCTAATTTGCACAAGAAAACAACTGAAGGATTCTGGTAGTTGTACTAAAATGACGTCATCGTGCAATTGTCCTGTAGGTGCTCAAATAATTATGTCAACAAAGACCATCCTATCATCGCGTGCAAATCCACGAACACCAGACTCGTGCTTAAATAAATCTCATCGCCTACCCCCGTGCATTTCCATTGGTGCTCCAGGGTAGGGAGGGGGGTCTTCATACCCAAAGTCGCCTTGAGCATGACGTGGATTTGCTCTCCCTCCCTGGTTTCCCTGTGGACGAGCTCTTGGGTTACGCTGGTTGCGCGGTGGTTGACGTCGTAGAGTCAGCTGACGAGCTGGCTTCCGGTTGGGATTGCTGCTTGGCGTGTGCACGCTGCACAACTTAATGAAACCTGTGGGCGAAAAAGACAGATAAGAGAACAGATTTTAACTCGAAACCCATCCAAATTTTTTTCCATACACTGCAGCCAAACATTTCATTGCTTGACGTTCAAAACCAACAAAGAAACAAAAGGTCACAATTTAATTACCTGTAAATCTGTCTTGGTAAATTTTTAGATGTCAGATTTTTAACATTTATTTCTTGTACATGAGTTAATATTTTTAAGCTTTGTAATTAATTTATCTCGGTGTGGTTTTAGTTTTTACCTTAGCATACAGCTATTTCAATAAAAGTTGTCGGAAAAAGTGCACGCGACAATCCCGAAAGGTATTGTGGGTGATTTTGAGTTTTTCAAAGAAATTTCAAAGAATTGCACGAGAAGCCACGCACCTGTGTTTGCGAGTGCTAAAGGAAAGCAACAAAAGTAGATTCGACAGCTATGGTTTCAGGAAAAGTGCATTGATCATATCCCATATTACCTTTCGGGATTGTCGAGTGCACGGTTTTTGCGACAACCTTTCTCGAAATAGCTGTATATAATCATTGCAAAGCGCTATGAAAGAGTGGCTGAATAGCGCTACATAAGTTATAACTATTTCTTCTTATTATTATTAAATCGCACATATTGTTTAAAACAACAACTTTGCAAGTCTGTCAAACATTTTTGTACCGGTACATTTCTTTGCCCTTTTTGCAAGACTACGACGTGAAATTTTGTATGAAGGATGTTTGACGTTAACAAGAGACGACAACACGTGATTTTTCTTTCTGAACTTGGATAAGGGTCCTAGGAATTCAACTCCAGGAGGGTTCGCCTACTTTTGATAAAATAAATGGGTAACAATAATCCCAGCCATCGCGTCTTCGGATCGTAAAGTCCCAAATGATGCTGGATAACGCGCGCGCCCTACTTATTGTTAAGAAAATCACGGTCTCGTTGTCGTCCTCGTCTTAGAATCTAAAGCTCTCTATTCCCAAAACTACAACAACGGAATGATAAATTTTACCTGCCATGAGTAGAATAAGCCCAACACCCATGAGAAGTACGGCCCACCAGTGTTCCTTGATCCACGCTAAATAACCAAGGATAGCTTCTTTACTAAAGAACTTGTTCTTCAAACGAGACAATGGTCCATCGGCATCCACTGCGCGGCACTTGAGAAACACGTCGCAATATCCGTTGAAGTTGTCGCATGGTGCGCCTGGGAACTGCTGGAGTGCACTCGTGATATTTGATACACCCATGTCTCTTATGGGTTTGCACTCGCCGTCTTCTCCTTGTTTGCAGCACAGATCACAGAGATTTTCCTCCTGTTTACATTGGCATTCCAACAATTGAAACCTCAGGCAAATAGAGCCACTACATTCCTGTGAAACAACAACAATAACAACAAAATTTGCATACAGTAAAAATCCACAAGTAATAACCTGCAATCTTGGACAAAATAAAATGGAACAGCAAACCCCTACCCCCCCGCCCCCCACCCCCCACAAAATCAAGCATAGAGCCGCGCGAAGGGCAAAAACGCGCCATTTTCCCATCCTTGATTCGTGGGGTAGGCGGGGTCTCGGGTTTTCCATTTATTTTGTCTAGGATTGTAGTTTTCAAGAACCAGTTCGGCTAAAATTTTCGCCCCATATAAGGGAATCCATGACAGTCTTGGATTCGAATTCTTTTCCTTGGATTCCAGATCCCAGGCACTGGATTCCAATCTTTGTCCGTAGAACTTGGATTCTGGATTCCAATCGTTAGTAAGATTCCGGATTCCTTGAGCTGTATTTCGGATTCCAGAATCCACAAGCCAAATTTTCCCGGATTTTGGAATTCGCATTCCCTGACATGGGGCGAAAAATTCGGCCGTTAGACCTCCAATATACAAAAACCTATTAAGTACATGTATGTTATCAGAAACTCATTATGAGTGTCTGATGTTATGCTTAATAATCCATGTGGTTGGTGCTTCTTTTGTTCTTATTATAGTCATTTTGTTACATAAATATCTACTTGTAACGTACATTTTAAAAAAACTAATTAGCCGAATACCACTTAGTTTTGTCCGCCACAATAAAACGTTTTTCTTAAGAAAAATAGAACCTTTAATAGCCTAAATTTGTAGTTACTACCATGTAAAAACCTGTTTAAGCTAACTTAAGAAAATGCAGCTCCTTTACTTTAGAGGGTCCCCAATAGGGTCCTTCAATTCCGTAATCCCGACCCGAAATTTCGCGCAATTCCCTAATCCCGAGGGTCATTTTTGGCATCACACCTCCCGCGCATACCGTCAATCCCGAATCTCGCCCCGATTTTGCTTTTAAATCCCGAGCTTCAAATAAGGGAAGTCCCGTATCCCGAAAACCCTATTGATGACCCTCACTTTACTATATCATGATTAGAGTGACTTATCTTCAAGAGAGACAGCATCAGAGTGTAATCTTACCCCTGATAAACAAACTTGGGTTCCACCGTTACACACAGTCAAGTTGGCTTTGGGTACCGGTGTGGGGCAAGAGGCGTTCACTCCACTGTATATTGAGTCAAGGAAGTAACAGAAATTCAAAAGGCCAAGGTGCTCCTTAAAGGGGCTATGACACGGTATTTGCTATCTTTTAAAACCGCTAAAACATGTCTTCGGATCAATCGAATTCCAAAAATATTGGTCCAGTATTATTTTAAAATAACAATATTAGTCCAGCATTGTTATTCAAGACTATATTTAGGCATTGAAACTGTTTCCTGTCGTCTGTAGCTACGAATGGCAAGGATGGACATGGATTGTAACTTGACAAAATTGGGCGAACTTCTTTGATTTTCAATGTCATGCCTGAATAATCACCTAATAAATCATTATGGTTAGTGCTCCCTAAAGAAATTTGTCTGATATCTTCTTCACAACTCTACTAGCCCTGCGAAAACATCCGTTTCTCCTCGCTCTTCGCCGCTGGGGGCGTTCCGCGCGGAGGAACGTCTGCAACTCAGCGGCACAAATTCCATACTGATGACGTAAATCAACATTTACGTAATAAATCCGGTAGTCATAGGGTTCCAAAGATAACTTTGTCCAATTTTGCGTGTCTTCTGGTCGATTTTGGTGAAGTGCTGTGTTCATCTGCCAATGAGCTCCAGCCAAACTAAAATGCTTCTTCTAGAGAAGACTATATTCCAAAAATATTGACTGTTTCTTCGCGTTTACATTTGACCTTTGTGGCCTTTTGTCTCTCATTCGTAAACAATAACTAAAACAATTTAACTGCTCCGTCGACCAATCAGCGCCTCTGACCGGATTCCGGACAGATTTTACGTCATCAGTATGGAGTTTCGGCCGCTGAGTCGCAGACGTTCCTCCGCGCGAAACGTCGCCAGCGACGAAGAGCGAGGAGAAACGGATGTTTTCGCAGGCTACGACTCTACAAGAGCGTTATTTTTGTGTATCGGTATTGACCTGAAACAGCGATATCTTCGAGCCATAGCCTCATCAAAGTGAGCACAATAGTCAGAACTGGGGCAAACATTGATACAAGAATCAACAATACATTCGATCGAGAAAGCAGGTCAATGGCCGACTAGTGTGGCACTTGATACACACACTCTTATGGGTCTGGGGGGTGTCGACATAATAGGCAGACTTAGTAAGATAGAAATAATAATTAAAAAGTTCTTTCTTAAAGTGCGCTACTGGATAGTCAACGTTCCGACGGTGGGCCGGTGGAGTGTTGTTGGAGCTCTGCAGTAAAAACCGTTCTTAAAGGTAACTGTGTTGGCTCTAATCGTATTCAGAGGAGAGAGTGCGCCTGGGTCTAGTGGGGTACATTACTGAAATAAAAATTCGTGCCAATACCACAGAGGTGAAAGCCCTGCTTTCAAAGCCTCTGCTCATAACTAACTTTGGACCGATAAAGCAAGGATAAAATAAATTTTGTTGCGCGCCGCTGAATTCTTTCGATGTCAAGGATAAGAACGACAGCTGAGGAGCTCACACCTTCGAGCAGTATGCGAGCTGAGGTTGCTGTCACTTGTTCATCGGTTGTTCATGGCGATGATTCGACCGCGTACTGCCGGTCTTCGTCAGATAATGGTGTCGATTTACTGAGCAGGGGCGCGTTTCTCGAAAGTCCCGATAACTAACGGGCCCGGTAAGCTGTCTCCTTTTACATTTAAGATCGAGGTTTCAATTGTTTTGTATCTAACATGATAAAACTATCAGCTAATGAAACAAAGTGGAGTAGTTTGCGAGCCAGGACCCGCGCTCTTATAATTTATATTTCGACTTGAATATTTGATTTCGGGTCCGAAAAGTTACCAGGACTTTAAGTAGCATGGTGCGGGTTGCTAGTGATCAGTGGGTTTCGATCCAAAGCAGTGCTGGTAATAATAGAGGACGACATTGCCTGATGAAGTCAGAAGACCTGCAGTATGTGGTTGAAACCTTGCGATCCGCCTGAACTAAGTGATTATCGTGAGACAAACGATAAAAAACGAACCCCTTAATGAACATGTAGCTTCTTACGCAGGTGTTTTT
>CALNXI010000840.1:7500-10748 GCA_942486025.1 Porites evermanni
TGCACACAAGTCAATATTGAGCAAGATAATATTTTTTAAGTGCCTTTTTGAACAGGATTTTCGATGATTTATTGCGAATAGAAAGGGGGAGATCGTTCCAATAGTATTTTCCAATGACGGTAGAGGAAAACTTTCGAATATTAATTCTTTAGTGGGGAATTGATAATTATTGAGCAGATGTAGTTCGTGTAAAATAATTATGTTGCTCAGATACAAGAAATAATGGAGAATTGCATGGCTTATTATCAGAGACATAATCATACAAAAACAAACAATTGTATAAACTTAGATGAATATAATGAGGAGTGATATGATCTTGTAAGGGAACGTCAATCATTATTCTAACTGCGTTATTTTGTACACGTATGAGCTGTGATAATGGATTATCATAATTATTTCCCCACAATAAGCAACCATATATGAGATATGGGTAAACAAGAGAATAGTAAATACTAGTTAAACATTGATTTCCTAGGTAACTTTTTATCTTTGTCATAATATTAATACTCTTACTGACTTTATCACAAACATAGTCGATATGGTCAGGCCACGATAGGTGGCTGTCAATATAAGTACCTAAGTATTTAATTTTGGATACTTGCTCTAAGCATTGGGCAGCTATTGATAGCGGAGGTAGTAAATTAAATATACTTTCTGACGAGGTTGAAAGATAAGATATTTAGTTTTTCTTAGATTTAAGGTTAATTTATTTGCACATAGCCAGTCATAAATCTTAGGTAGTTCTTTATTTATCTTTAATAAGAGTTCATCTATATTTTTAGCTGAAGCTGTTAAAGAGGGATCGTCTGCAAATAGTCTCATTGAGAAGATATCAGAAGATTGAGAAAAATCCTTTATATATATCGAAAATAACAACGGTCCTAAAATTGATCCTTGAGGTACACTAGAAGAAATTGGCATGGTGTCAGAAATGTTACCATTTACAAAAACTCTCTGCTTTCTTTTATTAAGATACAATTTGAACCAGACGATATGAGGTTTTTGAATGCCATAGAACGATAACTTTGATAATTAAATCGAATGATTAATGGTATCGAATGCTTTACTCAAATCTAAAAATATTGATACAGCATAATCTCCTTGATCTAGAGAGGTAGAGATTTCTTCAATGAGATCAAGACAGTCCACAGTGGTACTGCCTGGCTTAAACCCATATTGAGTAGGAGTGATGATATTTTCAGACGAAAAATAGGATATAAGTTGATTATAAATACATTTTTCAAAAACTCTACTTAATACTGGAAGAACTGATATTGGTCTATAATTATCAAACAGTGAACGGGATCCCTGTTTAAAGACAGGAATCACTTTAGCGATTTTTAGATTATCAGGAAAAGTTCTTTGCTTGATGGACAGATTAATTATATACGTTATAGGACGAAAAATCTGAAATGCTACAACAGAGGCCAAAAAAGGGTGACGTTTACCTACACCAAACGACTTTTTATCATCAAGATTATCAAGAATTAGAAAACTTCTATTTCGTGCATTAATGTAAAACGAAATTTAGATCCAGTCGATTTTAAAAAAGAGCCAAAATGACGATTTGATTTAGGCAGTTTAGAGGCAAGTCGACTAGGTATGTTGCAAAAATATTTATTTATAACATTAGAAGTAGAATTTGGTTGTAAATATTCTTTGTCATCAATTTGGAGTTTGTCAATATGAGAAGAAGGGCGCCTTTTGTTAATAATGAAGTTTATATTACAAGGTTTGATAATATTTATTTAAGGAAACTATTTTATTACGATAAAACTTGTATTTGTTCAAAAACAGTATATTTCGTGTTGTTAACCATTTTTTGTACAGTTTGTCACGCAGCTTCATTGACTTTTTCAAACCTGGAGTTATCCATGGTTTGGAAGTACAATTTTTCACCTTAGTTGATTTCAACAGGGCATGTTGATTACTTATCCGATTGAAAATGTGAAGGAATCTAGCTACACACTCATTGACATCGCTAGTAGCAAAATCTGGAGACCAATCTACCTGACTTAATGTTGTCTTGAATAGCCCACTGTCAAATCTCTTAAAGTCTCTATAGAATAGAGTGGTTCAGTTATCTGTTTAACCAGAGGTTTGTAGACTGAAGATCTTTGAGCGTTGCTGCCCTGTGTTTGGTGCGTCCGGTGTTTGATTTGCATGACATATTTCTCCTTTTTAAGTGGTAATAAGGGTGGTGAAAGCATGGAAATTCAGTGGCTGAGTGACCAGTTTAACGGTAGGTTCATAAATAATAAAATAATGAAGATCTTTGAGCATAATTGTCCTGTGTTTGATTAATTAGACATAGTTGTCCTTTTTAAGTGGTAGTAGTAGAAGTTAAAGCATGGGGACTTCAGTGGCTGAGTTACCAGTTTAACCAGATGCTTGTAGTGAAGGTTTGTCAGCATTGGTCTCTCTTGTTTAATTATTTCCTGTTTCTGTTTCAGTAATCAGTAATGCTTATTGCATAGTTATTACAACCGATATGAAAATAACTAGATAACTCAATAAAATAAATATTAAATATATTACATTACAACATACACTGTCTCGACATACAAATGTGTAGGCTGCAAATAACGTCTATAAAGTGTGATCAAATAAATATAGTGAAATTAATCAACTAATTGAATTATTTAAATTAGGCAGACAAGCTCTTGCGCCATGCACTAACCCCTGTGCTAGAGGATGCTGGGCTTGTAGCATGAACTATCTCCTGAGGAAGGCTGTCCCATATTGGAATAGTACGTGGAGAAAAGGATAATGTAAAAATATCACTCTGCCCAGAGAGGTGATTAAATTTAATGTGTGAGCATCTAGTGCAGGAATTACAAAGGTATATCTACTTCGAGAGGCCTCTATAATCAGAATTCTGAGACGCCTTAAACAAAAAGTTGACACTCGTGATGCTGAGAGAGTAATGGCCAATCCAGGGCACTCAACATGCGAGAGATGCTTGATTCGCAGGAATAGTCATAGAAGACAAAGCAGGCAGCTCTCTGCTGAACTTTTTCCATGCCAGAAATGTTGTGCTGGGTATAAGGATCCCAAGCACAGCAAGCATACTCAAGGGTCAGATGAACAAGGGTGAGATATTGTTCAGCCTTAGTCTCACGCATACAGTGATAATAGTTGCAAGAGATAAAATTGAGAATGTTAGTGCTCTTATTTACAACATAGTCATTAGTATGACATATTTGTCCTTGTTGAGTGATAATCGTAGCGGTGAAAGCATGGGAATA
>CALNXI010000840.1:14557-104557 GCA_942486025.1 Porites evermanni
ACATTTGCTCGGCGGAGTTGGCATCACTGGACCTCTTGAGGTCGGAAATTGAAGAAGAAACCAAATCTTTGATCTGGGAGAGCAATTCTTTGTTATTGTGGGCCACTATTTCTCTAACTTTCGACTCATCCATAATGTAAACTGAATAAACATGAAAAGCAGAAAAAAGAGAGAAAAGCAACCTAACACGGTGAAGGCTGACCGTAGAATGCCTCACCTTCCTAACGACCACGAATTACAAACTCGAATCCCATGACTCACTGCGCACTAACACCCTCCCCAGACCTCTGATACGTGCCGGCAAAATAGTAATTTATGATAATACGGTGTAATCACAAATTATATTTTTTCACCTTAGTTGATTTCAACAGGGCATGTTGATTACTTATCCGATTGAAAATGTGAAGGAATCTACCTACACACTCATTGACATCGCTAGTAGCAAAAACTGGAGACCAATCTACCTGACTTAATGTTGTCTTGAATAGCCCACTGTCAAATCTCTTAAAGTCTCTATAGAATAGAGTGGTTCAGTTATCTGTTTAACCAGAAGTTTGTAGACTGAAGATCTTTGGGCATTGCTGCCCTGTGTTTGGTGCGTCCGGTGTTTGATTTGCATGACATATTTCTCCTTTTTAAGTGGTAATAAGGGTGGTGAAAGCATGGAAATTCAGTGGCTGAGTGACAAGTTTAACGGTTGGTTCATAAATAATAAAATAATGAAGATCTTTGAGCATAATTGTCCTGTGTTTGATTAATTAGACATAGTTGTCCTTTTTAAGTGGTAATAGTAGAAGTGAAAGCATGGGGACTTCAGTGGCTGAGTTACCAGTTTAACCAGATGCTCGTAGTGAAGGTTTGTCAGCATTGGTCTCTCTCGTTTAATTACTTCCTGTTTCTGTTTCAGTAATCGGTAATGCTTATTGCATAGTTATTACAACCGATATGAAAATAACTAGATAACTCAATAAAATAAATATTAAATATATTAGATTACAACATACACTGTCTCGACATACAAATGTGTAGGCTGCAAATAACGACTATAAAGTGTGATCAAATAAACATAGTGAAATTAATCAACTAATTGAATTATTTAAATTAGGCAGACAAGCTCTTGTGCCATGCACTAACCCCTGTGCTAGAGGATGCTGGGCTTGTAGCATGAACTATCTCCTGAGGAAGGCTGTCCCATATTGGAATAGTACGTGGAGAAAAGGATAATGTAAAAATATCACTCTGCCCAGAGAGGTGATTACATTTAATGTGTGAGCATCTAGTGCAGGAATTACAAAGGTATATGTACTTCGAGAGGCCTCTATAATCAGAATTCTGAGACGCCTTAAACAAAAAGTTGACACTCGTGATGCTGAGAGAGTAATGGCCAATCCAGGGCACTCAACATGCGAGAGATGCTTGATTCGCAGGAATAGTCACAGAAGACAAAGCAGGCAGCTCTCTGCTGAACTTTTTCCATGCCAGAAATGTTGTGCTGGGTATAAGGATCCCAAGCACAGCAAGCATACTCAAGGGTCAGATGTACAAGGATGAGATATTGTTCAGCCTTAGTCTCACGCATACAGTGATAACAGTTGCAAGAGATAAAATTGAGAATGTTAGTGCTCTTATTTACAACATAGTCATTAGTATGACATATTTGTCCTTGTTAAGTGATAATCGTAGCGGTGAAAGCATGGGAATAGAGTGGTCGAGTTACCTGTTTAACCAGAGGTTTGTAGTAAAGATCTTTGAGCATTGCTTTGTCCCTGCAAAGAAGGGAATAAGCGTAGTAGCAATCAACAAAATTTGAAACTAAAAAACAACAACAAAAAAGCAAAACAAAACATTCCATTGTGCTAAAAAGGAGAAAAAAGAAGATAAAATTAATGTAAGTACACTCTTAATTTTATAAGAATCTTTTTTTTAAATAAAAGTTTTGAGGCAGAAGTTGGGGACATTTTTAAAATGTTTGATTGGTATGGCATTCTTGTCCTTTTTAAGTGGTAATGGTAGTGGTTACCAGTTTAAGCAGAGGTTCTTGATGTAGATGTTAGAGCATTGCTGTGTCCCGTGTTTGATTAGTATGACATATTTGTCCTTTTAATGTGGTAATAGTAATGGTGAGAACATGGAAATACAGTGGCTGAGTGACCAGTTTAACCAGAGGTTCGTAGTGAAGATTTTTGAGCATTGCTGCGTCCGTTGTTTGATTAGTATGGCATATTTGTCCTTTTAAAGAGGTAATAGTAGTAACAATAGAATTTGTACTTCAGTGGCTGAGTTACTAGTTTAACCAGAGGTTCTTAATTAAAACCTTTGGGCATTGCTACAGCGGATAGTTGATTTGCATGACATATTTCTCCTTTTTAAGTGGTAATAAGTGTGGTGAAAGCATGGAAATTCAGTGGCTGAGTGACCAGTTTAATCGTAGGTTCATAATGAAGATCATTGAGCATTACTGTGTCCCGTGTTTGATGAGTTTTACATAGTTGTCCTTTTTAAGTGGTAATAGTAGTGGTGAAAGCATGGGGACTTCAGTGGCTGAGTTATCACTTTAACCAGAGGCTCGTAGTGAAGGTTTGTCAGCATTGGTCTCTCTTGTTTAATTATTTCCTGTTTCTGTTTCAGTAATCGGTAATGCTTATTGCATAGTTATTACAACCGATATGAAAATAACTAGATAACTCAATAAAATAAATTTAAATATATTACATTACAACATACACTGTCTCGACATACAAATTTGTAGGCTGCAAATAACGACTATAAAGTGTGATCAAATAAATATAGTGAAATTTATCAACTAATTAAATTATTTAAATTAGGCAGACAAGCTCTTGCGCCATGCACTAACCCCTGTGCGAAAGGATGCTGGGCTTGTAGCATGAACTATCTCCTGAGGAAGGCTGTCCCATATTGGAATAGTACGTGGAGAAAAGGATAATTTACAAATATCACTCTGCCCAGAGAGGTGATTAAATTTAATGTGTGAGCATCTAGTGCAGGAATGAGAAAGGGATATATACTTCGAGAGGCCTATTATCATCAGGATTCTGAGATGCCTTAAACAAAAAGTTGACACTCGTGATGCTGAGAGAGTAATGGCCAATCCAGGGCACTCAACATGCAATAGATGCTTGATTCGCAGGAATATTCACAAGACGAAGCAGGCAGCTCTCCGCTGATATTTTTCCATGCTAGAAATGTTGTGCTGGGTATAAGGACCCCAAGCACAGCAAGCATACTCAAGGGTCAGATGTACAAGGGTGAGATATAGTTAAGCCTTA
The DNA here is from genome assembly GCA_942486025.1 of Porites evermanni. Lineage (NCBI taxonomy): Eukaryota > Metazoa > Cnidaria > Anthozoa > Scleractinia > Poritidae > Porites > Porites evermanni. Next base: position 17,845 of record CALNXI010000840.1, read on the forward strand.
GTCTCAACACATACAGCGATAACAGTTGCAAGAGATAAAATTGAGAATGTTAGTGCTCTTATTTACAACATAGTCATTAGTATGACATATTTGTCCTTAAGTGGTAATAGTAGCGGTGAAAACATGGGGACTACAGTGGTTGAGTTACCTGTTTAACCAGAGGTTTGTAGTGAAGATCTTTGAGCATTGCTGTCCTGTGTTTTATTAGTATGACATGTTTTTCCTTTTTAAGTGGTAATAGTAGTGGTGAAAGCATGGAAATACAGTGGCGGAGTTACCAGTTTAATCAGAGGTTCGTAGTGAAGATTTTGGAGCATTGCTGCATCCAGTGTTTGATTAGTATGGCATATGTGTCCTTTTTAAGTGGTAATAGTAGTAAAGAAAACATTTGGACTTCAGTGGCTGAGTTACTAGTTTAACCAGAGGCTCATAGTACAGGTCTTTTAGCATCAGTTTAGCTTGTTTCGCTTATGGCCCTATCCAAGCTCTCCGTTTTGGCAACAACATAAAGTGTACAAGCAGTGTTCCCAAAGATTTGGAAGTAGTCAGCCAAATTTTTAAAGTAGGCAGTGGGTGTATTGCGAGTGCCTGGAGGGCATGAGCCTCTAGGGGGGTCCGGGGGCATGCCCCCCCCGGAAAATTTTTTAACAAAAAGGGGGTCGGGAGATGCTATTTGAGGCATTTTGGGCATACTGCAGTGGGAAAAAATGTGTAATTTTTCTGTCGGTTTTGTGTATATTTTTGAGTCTATAATGATAATTACAGTGATAACAAGATAGTTATTTGTCTCCCAATGCCAGCATTAGCACTACACCTCATGGCGTGCAGACCTCTTTTTCGCCACTACCGATTTCTGTTTACTCTTATCGCTCTTTGGCCTTTGACATTCTTCTTTCATTCTTCTTCTTCTTCAAGCTTCTTTGGTCAACAGCTGTGCATTTGGTAACGGTATCACTTAGAATAAAGCAAGTAACTTTGCTTCTTTTCCTTAAAACCACAATCGTTTAATTATCCATACTGCACGAGAATTAACTGCCACTCTTGTTCCGTCTCAGGCTTCCATTTAATTCGTTTATTTATCAGTGGAGATGTATGTTTTAATCCTGGTCCTGATAAATGTGAAAATTGTGGCCAAGCTACTACGAGAAACCATGGCTGTTTATCTGCACCTTGTAGAATTTCATCTATCTACAGCATGGCTGGACATAATAAACCTCATCCAAGGAGCATTACTGCACTTGCACCCCTTTCCACAACTGCATTAGACATGGGCTGGGTGAGGCAAATCTGAGTAGCATCCACAATTTGTGGGAAGTTGATTCTGTGAGCCACCTGCTCTTTAACAACTTTTCTTAGAATGAACTCAGTTGAAGAACGGTGATCTTTCCCCCTGAGAACAGCAGAGGGTACCTTTCATGATGACATCAGGTACTTGAAGTTGTACCACTGTGCAAGTGTGTGATCTTTGTGAAACTGGAACTGCTTGCACAGCACTTTTACTTCATCCACACCATACTTCTTGAAGGCTGGGTCCTCTGGCTTTGGGAGGCAGCTCGGATCAAAGATTGAAAATGTTTCAAGAACGGGCGCTGCCTCTTGAAATCTTCTATCTAGGTTCCTCTCAAGGGCAGTTGTGTAGTTAACTACAAGATTTTTCAAGAATGCTTCTATCTGGCCATCATCTGTAAGCTCCAGTTCCAAAGAAGCATAGTCCCCACCTGGCTGAATGGTTGTTTGCAACTCAAGAACAAGGTCAAAGGAGGACCGGATTTCAAAAAGTCTGGATTTGGTATTTTCAAGTGCAGGTCTGATGGAGGTGTAGCATGTTTGATCTTTTTGGAACGCCTTGCTAAGGGTGTTGAGATGAGGTAGAACTGCATTCAGTAGAAGCATCGTGCCAACAAACTTGGTGTTATTCATTGTCTTTAGAAGACCTTGAGCTGTAGCATCAGCTTCCTTAAACTGCCTCAATGTCTGCATCAGGGTAAGAAGGTTTCGGCAGACGCTTGAAACACTTTGGCCAGTTGAAAGCCACCTTGTCCTGCAAGCTTTCTGTATCTTCACTGCCAGAGACTTGGACAGATTTTTCTGTTTTGTGGGGTCATCATTAGCATAGGCGGTCATTGGCATCACTGCATGCTAAGGCAAGCCTGTGGTTAATGCAGTGACTGCGTACCATGATGCTACACACTTTCTGAAGTCTGGCACCAACACCATTATTTTTGCCAGTCATGACACTAGCACCATCTGAGCCAAAACCACAAACTAAAGCAAGGTTTAGACCACATGCTTTCAGCTCCTCAGTGATGATCCTTGTGAGAGTCTCAGAATCTGCTGATTCTGATGTTTCAAGAACATCTTTTACTTCAAGAAAATCAAAATGTCTTCCCTACCTCATCAACATAACCAATATAGATCAACATCTGCTCTAGTGTAGCACAATCCGTCACCTCGTTAACTAAGATAATAAACCACTTGGCATCCTTGACCCTTTGAATTGGTTTCTCCTTGATAAGCTGACCAAGGAGGAGGCACATCTCTCGCTGACTTCGTTCACTTGTATTTTCATTTCTATGACACCAACGTGCTTTTCTAACTCAATCAGAGAGAGAAGTTTCTTGTTGGCCACTTCTTCTTCTCCAAGCCAATAAGAGCTCAGGAATGCGATGTAGGTCACTTTATCAGCCACTTTGTGAGCCACTTTTTACTTTTTAGCCAAGGAAGAATTCCTTCTCTCCAACTCAAAGATTACTGTTGATGTATGTCCACTGCCTCTTGCATGGTCACTAACAGCGCTGTGCTTGTAGTTGGTGAATGGTGCTAAGTTGAATGTGTTCTGTTTGTTGTACTTGTTTTTGGTGATATAACCACAGCACAGAAGGTAGAACATCCCTTCCCCTTCACAGTATACCAACCACGACTTGCCTAAAAGTAAAACCAAAACAGATGCATTGTGGTTTTTGTAAAAAGCAAAACTGAACTTATTATAGCAAACATCATAATAATATACAGTATTTTTCATTTATATTTACCAGTTTTGTCACAGAATGAAGTTTTTCTGTCACTGAGCCATGAGTGTTTGAACATATCAACTCCCTTCCTTTTCCCTTCTCTTGTTTTTTTTTTCTGGCTTTTAATTCAAGCCCTTTCAGCATCAGATACGTCTGAGCATTTTCCACAACAGGTGAAAAAGCTATGTAAGTGCTTCTTTTCCATGGGATCTGAAAAATACCCTTCTAACAGAGCAATTGCCACTGGAGTTGGTAGCATGTCCAGCATTGGAGGTGTGCTTGCTTCAAGGGAAGTTGAACTTTGTACTCCGCCAGCGCTACAGGAACTTTGTATGCACTGCTGTTCAGAGTTAGTTGCATTCTCAAGAGAGAGTTGCTGAGTACTTGATGAAGCTAAAATGGTATGAGTTGGAGTGGGCAAAAACAGATGACATATTTTTATTTACTGTATTTAAAAAAAACAATGTATCAAAATTGCAAGCTGTCAAATGGAAGTCGTTTATTCTCCTTCTTTAATTTGACTTGATTAATTTGAATCCTTTCGTCAGGCCCAAAAACCAAAACTAAATGCGAGGAGACTAGGCCCGACTTTCAACATGGCTGCCATTTCTTGGTGGTGTGTTTACTCTTAACCACGACAAAGAATAAAATGTAAACTCGTGAATATCTACCTTCGTCTTTATAGAATGTTGTGTTTCCGAACCTATAAGAGTTGTCACGTGCTTGGAAATCACCTCGGGATGAAATTATCTCGAACAAACCTACAAGTTTAACATTGTGCGATCGAACAGCTGATCGGACAGCACTTGGAAATGTATGCAGACTTAAACGTGCTTTGAATACCATTCACCCATTCCTGTTCGTTCCTTGGGAATAAGGAAACTCGTTTTTTTTCCTCTCTTTCCATCTTTTTGATTTTCCACAGATGTTTGCTTTGACATCTCGTAAAGACTTGATGTAAATTTTCTTGTCATAATCGTAATCCCGTGATCATAATGTAGAATTGTTCATATCCACGTGCTCTTTGAGAAGACGAACTTGTACGCTGGAAATTATGAAATATTTCGACAGAATTAGGGCAAAAGTTGATGTTTTAATTGACAGATTCCTTCCAATGCACTTTAAAACAATTATTTTCGGTATGTATGTCAGCCTTCTAATAAATAAAATAAGATTACAGTTGTTATCTTTCTGAAGCGTACTAGATTATGCTATTCTTTATCGTTTCCTTTGAAAATAACATGAACACGTACTGTTTATGGCACTTAAGATTTTAAGCCAAAGTCACACAATGTGCGAAATTGTTTTACAGAAACTAAAGCATAACTTTCTGCCCTTTTGTCTAACAGAAGGAGCCAGCGCCTGATACGTGAGTAGCTGGCGAAAACGCCAGCTGCCGGCGCTTCTGGAGAACACTGGTACAACCTCAGAAAGACGTCTCGGAGTACAAGTTGATAACAAGTTGTCCTGGTCAGATCATGCTGCAAATGTAGTGAAGTCCTTCACATCCAAGTAAATTCTACTCCGACGCATGTAATTCCTCCCTCAGAAGCAATTAGAAGATTTCTACACAGAAGTGATGATACTACTGTCAGTTACATACGGTGTGACAGTGTGGGGATCGTGCAACAAGACGCACCTAAAGAATCTGGAGAAACTCCATGCAAGGGCTGGATGGATTGTACATGGGTTGCCATGGGACACTAGTGCTGAAGATGTCTTAATACGAACTGGATGGGACTGTTTGGAAACAATGTATGTACAACGTGTGATTAATGGAGTTTGTCTTCAAGTGTTTAAAAGGTTACACCATGGAATTTAACGATTTGTTTTTCAGGCCGCAGAAAAAGTGAGAACATCATTCTTCCAAGACCAGAAACGAATTTTATCAGGTACTCCATACGCTTTAGAGGAGCACTTGCATGGAACATTTTAACAAACAAGAAAACAAGGGCTAAAACCTTTAAAGAATTTAAATGTTGTATTGCAAAATTTGATACTGATAAAATGAATTTCGAACTCATTTTAGCTAGAAATAAAAATAGATGTATCGGTTACGAATACTTTAAACTGTTTTAATTTTCAATTGTACATTTACACGACGTATTTTATCTACAACTAAAAAGTGAAGTATTGGTTACAAACATTTTTAACAGTCATTAATTTTTAATAGACCTTGTCACGGTTTTCGACGCCATCTTGACGAGTAGACAAACGTGTGAGAAATTAGTGTTTGTATGAGAATCTAATGTCGGATAATTTCTGTAAAACGGCTGTTCTGAAAAAAATATCAATTGTAAACTAAAGCTACAATGCAAAGGATTGTCCTAAAAAATTTGGGGGGCGTACCTGTTCTTAAATTTTTCCAGAGGCTTGCTTTAGATTTTCCATATATTTGTCTGTAATTTTCCCGGAACTTTCTTACAGACAAATGTATAGAAAATGTTAAAAAGTGGTTCTAGGTCGTCAAGTACATGTAACGCCCTCAAATTTGTTCAGGAGAATCCTTAGGATTAAAGCTTTAGTTTAAAGTCATATTTTTTCAGAACAGCCGTTCTACTGAAATTATTCGACATCAGATTCTCATACAATCACTGTAATTTCTCATGCGTTTGCCTACTTGTGAAGATGGCGTGAACAACCTTGACAAGGTCTATTGTACATTTGCTTTCAGTACTCCTTATTTTTCTTGTAGTTGTTTTGTGCACGACCCCACCAGCAATGCTGATCTTATCTATCTTATGGGTAGAATAGTATGTTTTTCCTGTTTATCCTGGCAGGGGTTATGGATGTGGTGTTTGACCAATTCTACAAAAGGCTACCCGTACGAAACATATTACCTGTAAGAAGTTCTGCTTTAGCGACTCACAAAGGCTGCACAAAATCTTGCAGTTAGAACACGGAGAATCCTGACTGATAATTTCGATGTCAAGGTCAACATTCTTAGAAACAGAACTTGGCGAAGTCTTATCCTGTAAATGGTTAGGCTCACCAATAATCGCTAAGCAATGGCTCAACAATGATCCAACAGTAGAGGATGGTATGCTCGCCTGGAGTGAGAGCTTAGGACTATGCAGAGAAGTTAGATGCTCAGCAAAAGACGAATTGCCAAGAAGATCGAGCATAGACGTATTTTTATTGAAACGTTGAGGGGTGAAAGAACTGTACTTAAAACCAACAGATGTCAGCGGGGTTAGAGACGGAGGTATTGAAGAGGGCAGTGATGTCAAGTTAGGCTGAATTACGGTCGTTCTGTGCCAAAATTTTTCAATCAGCAGTGGGAACATTTGTACGTGGAGACAGTGGAAGAAGCGGTGAAATATTTCCATTTTCCGCTGCATCTGAAAATGCTTATGACACATTGGGTAAGCAGCAATCACTGTTGGCATTAAAAACCTGATGAGCAGCTGCGCTTGCAGCATTGGATTTTGCTTTCTCCTTTTCCTTCTTAGCGCTTTTCTTTTTTGTAGACCCCAAACTGTTTTCCTTATATCTTTGGCTCGCTGAGGGTATTTTTTCCTTTCTGGGTTTGTCAGTTCCACTCACTTTTTTCGTCTTCATCTTTTGAGCTGTGGTGTCACCAGCAGTTCCTGTGTCTTTCAGTGTGCCGTATCTATCTTCCGTATCATTCTTTCTCTTTCCTCTGCTTTACCGCTGCTCCTTGTCAGGAGAAGGACTCTGTACCTCACTGCTGCAACTTGGCTGCATTACTGCACTTATCAATGTGTCCATGTGCTCCGTGAGGGCAACTTTGTTGTCTGTGATAGAAATGACATAAGCGTCATGTAATAATTCAGATTTTGTTTCTTCTTTTGAGATTCGCTATATATTAAGTTTTGTCTTCTTTTAGTACGTAAAATTGTCAGACATAGGTTGCGATCAGTAGTTATTTGCGCAACTGTTATTCCTAGTCACGCAAATGCAGGCATATGTGCTTTCAATTTCAGGTCTACACTAAAAGAAGTGTGAAATTTGAATCCTATTTTGGAACGGTAGGGCTCCCGCGCGCAGCAGCAAAATTGATAGTATGCAGGAAATGAAATCAAGGGAAAATTTAAATAAATATAGTCCAATTCCCTAAGGCGTGAATGCTGATTTTCCCAGTCATGTTATAAAGATTATTTACAAACCAGCTCTTACAGCCCAATTCTCTACTAGGATAACGGACAGATGGTAAAAATCTAGCTCTGTTGCACTCCACACTTGATGAGAGATCTATATGGTACCCTACATTCAATGGATTTTGAACTGAAGAGTGTTTCGGAAGATATCTTCTTACCTCCAACTTTAACTATTTTTGTGGCCCATTCCTTGCCTTCCGCTTTTAAAGTTGCCAAAGCTCCCTCCTCCCTCTTGTCTCTTGGGATTCTAAAAAACAGCGTGACGTTGAACTCTTTAGTTTCAATCCAGTGGACAAAAGGGCTGTTTATACGAGAGAAAATAGGCCGCGGCTTACATAAGACGCGAAAGGAACCATTTATACGAGTATGGCTTATATTAGGCGAGAACTGCTCGTATAAATGGTTCACGGCTTAGTTCGCGGCCAGGTTGCACTTTTAATACGCATAGATTAAAATTAAAATCAGAGAACTTACGCTTGCCGAGGTAATGCAGACATCGAGCTGCCACGCAATCTCAAGCTCGCTAAGTATATGAGCAGGATTTGATTATCCTCTGGTGCACTACAAACATTTCTTTTTTCACATGAATCTCTATCCGCCATTTTCCACTTTTATTTGTAAATGTAAACAAAACTCATTTTCCCGCAACTGCAACGTGCGTCTCTCGGCTGTGAAGGTCTGGGATATAATTGAAAACAGCAAGAGCAGCAGTCATTCAAGGCTTCAGTAAGCCGCGGACAACGTTTGACTGCATTTATACAAACACTTTCACGTCCAAGGTAAGCCGCGGCTTGGATAAGCCCATCCCAAAACCCCTCTGCCAGGATAAGCCGCCGCTTAAGCTGGCCTTGGGTTGAATAAGCCGTCAACACAGATTTTTTACCATTTATACGGGGTGTTTGCGTCTTATGTAAGCCGCGGCTTATTTTCTCTCGTATACATGGCTCTTATAGGAGTTCTTGACTGCTTATTTTCTTCGTTTGATTTTTTAGGTGCCTCGAGCTGAAGAAACTCACTTGCGAGATTTCCAATACACGACATATATTATCTGAACTTTGGAAGACTTGTAAAATTGTGACGTAGGAAACACTCCTGTCGGTGGTGTTAGAAGTTCACAGCTAGTAACATGTTTGCTGTTGGGAAAGCGACAATTAAGAATATTTCTGTCTACATTTTTACTGCCCTTTCCAAATTGTTAGGCCACCTATCTGAGACCACAACTTGTAAATTTTTCTTTAGATTGAAGAAAGCTAGTAACATGTTTGCTGTTGGGAAAGCGACAATTAAGAATATTTCTGTCTACATTTTTACTGCCCTTTCCAAATTGTTAGGCCACCTATCTGAGACCACAACTTGTAAATTTTTCTTTAGATTGAAGATTGGGAAGGGAATTTATCACTCCTTGGGTTACGATAGGGTAAACTGTCGTAATAGTTACACTATCCAGTTTGAAAAACTAGATGATAACAGAATAAGAGTTCCAAAAAATTGGAGTTATAAAGGAATTTTTACAATATCAAACTCCTTGTAGAGATAGCATTGGGTGCCACAACAAATGTGTCCGTCCCATTTATGATGTGGCAATTGTACAGACACTGGAAGAAACAAATACTCAGGTTATTCTTGACCGTATCACAGGTAGGACGGCTGGCCACAGAACTATTTGCAAAAGGGCTGGAAGTAAAGAATGTGTGTGTGAGATATGAATTAGTAAAAAGGAGAATCTTTTTACAGCGATATTAAAAGCTACAGAAATTTTAAGTCAATAACTTACAATGGTTTTGTTCTTGTAAAATATTTGTGGTCAAACCAAAGTGAGTTCAAGAGGTATTTTAGGTATTCTGGTGTTCTTCCAACATTAACTTTCTTAAGTATATTCTTAAGCAGTTTTTTTGTTGCGTGCTTTGATTGGCTACTCAACATCGGGATATCCAGTTCGATTCACTGATTCACCACCAGCTCCTTTAAGGGTGCGTTCGATTGGGAAACCCAGATTTAAATTTTGAAAATCTAAATCTGGATTTCCTAATCGAACGCGAAATCACCTCAGAGAAATCCGTCCTCAGGGTGGATTTCAATAAAGAAATCCAAATCCGGATTTCTTGGATTTCCTTTTTACCGTTCGATTGGGAAATCCAAAAAAAAATTTGCAAAACTCTTCTCGTGAACAGTGGTCTTCTTTTTGCTAAGTATGCCTGCGTGTGCAAGACCGCTGTTCTTAAGGACAGTTTGTCAAATCCTTTTTCGGATTTCCCAATCGAACGGTAAAAATGAAAATTCCAAAACAGATATCTCAGCGTTGAAATCCGTTTTCGGATTTTGCGTTTGATTGCAAATCCAAAACCCGGATTTTAAAATCTAAATCCAGATTTCCCAATCAAACGCACCCTAAGTGAGCGACGAGAAACTTGGTGTTAGTAAACCCTAGATAGGGAAACATTCTAAATGATCTAATTCTCAATCAATTTAAGTAATGTTCCACACAAGAACTACTAGGCCAAAAACAGCAGGAGTATGCAAAATACACGGTTGGAATAAAAGGTGACAACTATATATTAAATGAGAATCAGTCCTTATGATTGGCTATCTGCATTGAGCGTGCAAAATTTAAATTCTTTTTCACTTCAGAAAGCTAAACTAGCTTATTTTCTAAATTTTCTGAGTGCCTTTCTGTTACGGAAGCCAAGCCCTATAAGCCTGCCGAGTTGCATTACACTATGAAATGGGGAAGTATCATTTCTGACACATTTTTGTTTCAAGATGGGGCGCGTAAAGAAACTTGACTCTCGAAACATAGCTACATGCATGGTTCTTGTTTTATTACTTACATCAACAATGCATCGCATTTCGGCGTAATAGAAACAAATAGACTTCTTAAAACATTGTTTAGTTCTTCTGGTATACCTTAGGCAGTCTAGAACAAAATTCCAGTCACCAATCACAAAAATAGGAACGAAAACCAAGCAAAAGGGAAAAAAAAGCCAAAACAACAGATTTTCTTCACACACGTCTTCGGCAAACATATTCATTGCATTTGTGGCATCGTAGTCATCCTCTGTTTCTATCTCCAATGTTGCGTTGAAACTAAGTCAAATGTTCTAGTGAGGAAAAGCAATTCCTCCTGACTTACCTTCAATCCATAATTTGCAAGAGGAAAGACATGCAACTGCAAGAACTGTGAATTGAGGGTTTCCTGAGATATCCACGTGTCTTAGCCGGTTCAAATCTTGCTCGATTTGGAAGATGCAACTTTGGTCCAAGGCAGGACTGGTAGAAATATTCAGACTATCCAAATTCGCTGCAACCCATATTATTTGCTGAAAATGATGATTTGAGATCGCTGTGGAAGGCAAATTTTATCATTATCAAAGTAGTAAACATCATCAGTGGGACAAAACGATACAAACTTGCAAAAATGCAAGTTCGCTCTTTGACAATGTCCCTGAAATGTTGATAGCCTGGGTCATCTTTTTAGCTTGTTTCCTTATTACACTGTTGACTTCTTTGTTTTTGCAGTCCTTTTATTCCTTTACGATAGAATGCAACACCTTGTCATGAACAGTCAAATTTCCTTTACTATTTGGTAAAATTCCGAAGTTGCTGGACCATTTTTTGGAGAGACGGAGGTCATCAAGGAGGTCATGCAACGCAGATTCATCACCATGTACATATAGATTCAACAGATCATGAATTCTTTCGTTAACTTTAGGCAAGTAAGAATGCTTAAAGATGCTCTTTGATAAAAGAAATGAACAACTAGAAACCGATAAAAGATTACAGATGGATACGGCAAGAAGATGCAAAACTACAGTGTGGACGATCACTGAAAATGTCACATTCAAGATAGTGTGGTCAAGTCCGGAACACATGCGCAATGTAGTACCAATTCCCCATTTCCCAAGGCAGCGAAACTCGGTATACACAGCTAATAGGACTATGGGACTCAAAATATCCAAAAAATATGAGAAAAAGCTATTTTCTGGGTAATTTTTCCCATTTTTGGGGTATTTGACCAATCAATATGCCCCGTTTTGTTTGGGTTAATAATTCAACATTTAGTGCCCTACGGTGCTGCATGCATTTGCTCTCCCTTGTTCTTGCGTTGAACATTACTTAATCAATCTTGAGCTAATTAAAACAAATAGATTGGTACAGGTTCGGATTACTCTTGTTAGGTGGTTCCCATGGTAACCATAAATACAGATGGAAACTCCAAACTTACAAATGGTGATGCTTTGCAACAAATAGACAAATGCTTAATCGACCTTAGCTTTGATGCCAGTTGCTATAATAGCTGGGTTTTCTGGTTACCAAAGCAATGTTTCATTTTACAAGAAAAGGTCAATTTGTTACATTGAGTACACCAAAATACACTTTCTGGCCAAAATGAAGGAAATCCGTTAAATTTTCTTAATTTTAGAGCGTCTCCAGGACAGTAGCCCTTGCTTATGTCAAAGACAAACGTAGACCAATGGTTTACAGACAAGGCACCCAAGCCACTATCTTGTTTATCTTTTGTGTTTATAATTTCTTTGAAATATCGTTTTATAAATAACAGTGTCATAACAATGGCACTGGCTGTTCCAATGTTCATGGAGCTAAGGTAAAATCATTTACTCAGTTCGCACTTGTTTTGGTGCAGCAAATTCAATTCTGCCCAAACAAATTTTAATCTCGACCTGCTCAGCCACTGTTGGTGCATTGCTTTGTCCTTCAGAGATTTTTTTGGAACTTTCCTCTTCCTTGCTACACATTTTTCTGGATAAGAGTGCAAGCTAAATCTCCCAGATTGATAGGCAGTGTCATCTCCTTTTGACCTTTTCTAAGCCCATAGACTTGACATCTTTTGAGAGATACTTTTCATCCTTCACCTACCTTTTGCCTGAGAACCTTTGTTGTGTTGATTTTCAAGAGTGAATTGGCATAATTCCATAGTGACAGCTATACTAGCAGCCGCAGCATAAAAATAATGCTGCAACAGTCTCGTGAGCCGCAATANATTTTGAGTACTCCTGCAAGCGATGTTTATGAACGCCTGAAAACAAACGGCAAAGCGATGAAAATTACACTTTTGAGACTACCAACAATCAATAAAGAAAAATGATTCGGTAGAACATTTACAGAGACAACAATTTTCATTCACGAAGACAAATGAGTTTTTACTAGTAAGCTTAAAGTTTATGTTTTAAGCCGCCGGTTTCCCGGTGTTTGCCTTTTTCAAAGATGAACTCACGACGAGAAAATCGCTCAAAGCTTTCTTTCTACAGACAAAATTATAACTAAATATTCTTCGGAAGGTTTTTTATCTCTATTTACGGTGAATTAATATCGACTAAAGGCTTTTTAAAGTTCTGTAAGCTTAAGCTTATATCAAACCTCATACTAGGTCAGGTCAGTGTCTCAGTGAAATCTTAATACAAACGTGCATAAAATAGCTTCATAAACTGCGCCGCTGGACTTCATGAAATTAGATATAAATACAATAATTACTCAAGCTTACCATATTTCGAGATGCAGCTCCTCAAAGCTATCAAGTAAGGCAAGGATCGCTTGAGCCATTATAATTCTCGTACGCATCCAGCAAGGTGAAAAACAAAAACGATGCCATCCGAAATCGGATTATCGGCTTTGACAAGCGACGTATTTCTCAACCAAAAACCCAATGAACAAACCAGCCATGAATAAGAGAACACTCTTGATAGCAGCTGTATTTCATTTTGTACACCCAGTGGAAAAAGACAGTTAAAAACATCGCAAGTTGACTCAAAACTCTGTAAGCTTCAGCACAAGCTGTCAAAGTAACAACTTTCAAGATGCTGCATAAATTTTACGCATGAACTCACCTGTCAAATTTTAACCAATCAGAGCATAAAAATTGGACGTGGAGCGTGACCAGCACGTGACCATGGTTAGAAAAGGTCTTCCCCGCCTGTATTTTAAAAAAACTGGCTGAATTTTTGCGTCTGAAGTCAGTTTGAAATCAAAATCGTAATAGTGCGTGGCGATACTGACAGAAACACAACATATTTGATATGAACTAAAAAAAAAGTAAACATGAGTCTGCGATCATTTGAAAACGAGTAAAATGTCAGCAGATATCTTAAAAAATACTCGACCTTGATGGGTCGATACCTGAGCCCGCGATACGGTCAGGTGATACTGATCAGCGGGTACCCTGTTTTGACAGCTGTCATTGATGACAACATTGATGTGCAAATCAGCTTTCTCCTGGGCTCCCAAAGTAGCTAGAAATTGTGAGAGTAAACATTGGTATGCCTGTGGTGCGGACGGACGGGCAGCGGGCGGGCGGTGTACGGTCACGTGATTACCAAATTTTCTGGGATGGGTAGATTTACTTACCCATGGTGCTCCGCAGGCGCGCTTCGCGCGCCAGAGCTCCGCTACAAGAAAAGGTCAATTTGTTACATTGAGTACACCAAAATACACTTTCTGGCCAAAATGAAGGAAATCCGTTGAATTTTCTTAATTTTAGAGCGTCTCCAGGACAGTAGCCCTTGCTTATGTCAAAGACAAACGTAGACCAATGGTTTACAGACAAGGCACCCAAGCCACTATCTTGTTTATCTTTTGTGTTTATAATTTCTTTGAAATATCGTTTTATAAATAACAGTGTCATAACAATGGCACTGGCTGTTCCAATGTTCATGGAGCTAAGGTAAAATCATTTACTCAGTTCGCACTTGTTTTGGTGCAGCAAATTCAATTCTGCCCAAACAAATTTTAATCTCGACCTGCTCAGCCACTGTTGGTGCATTGCTTTGTCCTTCAGAGATTTTTTTGGAACTTTCCTCTTCCTTGCTACACATTTTTCTGGATAAGAGTGCAAGCTAAATCTCCCAGATTGATAGGCAGTGTCATCTCCTTTTGACCTTTTCTAAGCCCATAGACTTGACATCTTTTGAGAGATACTTTTCATCCTTCACCTACCTTTTGCCTGAGAACCTTTGTTGTGTTGATTTTCAAGAGTGAATTGGCATAATTCCATAGTGACAGCTATACTAGCAGCCGCAGCATAAAAATAATGCTGCAACAGTCTCGTGAGCCGCAATATGAACCCTTCTTGCCCTGCAAAATTGTCCTCAAGTACATCTCTTGAAAATAACCTCCGTTGTTGGTTTTGTGTCTTTTGGTAAGGACACTATTTCAAAGTTGTATGTTTTAGCTTGGTAGAAAACCATGCGGGTGTAGCATTATTGAGGGGTGAAACAGGTGAGAATAGATCAACACAACAGCTTTAATTGAGCAAGAACAATCACATCAAGCACATGGTAAAACTAGCCCACCCGATATGGCTGATGGAAACTAAATGATAACATCACATTTCATTTCCCCTGAGAGTCTTATCTCCCGACCACTTTGTGTGGTCCTCCAAGGGGTAGTAGGTGACAGGTGGTAGTAGTAGTAGTAAAGACTTTATTTTATGAGGGTTAGCATGAAATAGCCGGGGCTAATAAACTTGTGGCCCTCTAAATAATAAATAAATAAATAATAAAAATAACAGATGAGTATACTAAGCTATAAAAAATACAAGGTAGAAACCAAAGAATACAGATACTATGGAATCTACTAAATTAGTTAAAAGATAAAATATAGTATTGTAATCATCTCACAAGGGCTGCTGGTCTTAACCCTGGAAGAGGCTTGATCAGGAACTGCATTGTCTTCCTGGTTTCCTGCTTCAGATGTTTCAGGTAGGGGCTTCAGGTGGCAGCTATTTCTCCTCAGCTCACCCGCCATTTGGGGTCTCTCCAGCGTAACAGCGTGGGGCGCCAGCTTTGTTCAGAACTGTCCCTTCAACTCTCTGGTCTGGTAACCAAACTCGCTCTCAAGGGGAGAGGTCTGAAAGGTTCTTTGCAAGGTGACGCTTGTCAAAATTCTTCTTTTGTCTGGCTTTCAGGAAAGGGTCTCTCTCTCTCAACTGCACCCTAATAGTGCCAACTAGGGTTCAGCTGTGCTGGAACAGTAGGGACTCGAGTGCAAATTTCTCTTGCCATTAACAATTCTGCTGGGCTGCCTCCACTTTCAAGGTGTGTAGCATGGTATGCACGTGATCTTTAGCTTTCTTAAGCAGGTATTTCACAGTTTATACTGCGTGTTCCATTTTGCTATTCGCTTGTGGATACCTCAGGCTGGTTGCTGGTGGAATTTCTCGGGGCAACCATTAGAACAAGAGGCGATTAGTTGTTTAGTGACTTCATGTTGCTGTTGCTGGGAGCTCTTCAAGTCGATCTTTAGTAGCAGGTAAGTGCTTTATTACTGAGTCAACATACCGTGTGGCAATAAATTTTTGCAGTTTGTGTGCATTTTTTTTCATGATCCTCCAAAAAAAAAACCAGCAAAAGATAAAATAGTAAGCATAAAAATTGTTCCTGCAAAAATTTTACTCCAGTGCAGATACACAAAATTTGCCAGACTAAACTAATAAAAATGGTTTCAGCTGGGAATCCCTTAGTATCTCTTTTCAAGAGAGGATGTTTGTTGTGATGGCACTAAGAGCTTGTGATCAGTTTCTATGTGGAATTTGAGTCCATTCAGATAGTCTGCAAAACGTTCACTCTCCCAGTTTATGCACAAAGCTTCCTTTTCTATTTAAGCATAACGCTGTTCTGTGGGGCTTGTTGCTCGTGAGGCGTATGCAACAGAGCACGACCCGTCATTATCTTGCTTCTGTATGCTTCTAGGCCATAGGATGTGTCACTTCAAAGGGTTGTTGGCCGATCTGCATCTTAGTGAGCTAAAGTGCTTCAGGGCTGAGAAAGTCTGCTGTTGGCGTCACCCTATGACCAGTGGCCTTTTGAACTCAGGAGGTCTCTCAGTGGCTTAGAAAGCTTGGCTTTTTGCGGCAGACTGATCTTTGGGGGTTTCCATTACTGCTTCTGCTTTCTTGTGGTCAACACGTACTCCCTCAGAATCCATGATGCTGGCTAGGTACTCTACTGAAGATTTGAAGAACTCGCACGTCTCTTCATTCGAGTTAGGTTAGCCTCTTGTAGCTTGTGAGGAGTTTCTTCCAGGTGCTTATCAAATTCTTCAGTCATTTTGTCAGACTAGAAGATTATCATCAATCTGACAAAGGGCACCATCAGTTCCTTCCAGAACTTGAGATCCACTTTTGAAATTGTTTGGGGGCAGAACTTATCACGATGGGTAGGCGGTTGAAGCAGAACCTCCCAAATGGAGTGATGAAGGTAGTAAGTTTTGCTGACTCGGGTGATAGACCAGTTTGCCAGAATCCTGAGTTTGCATCAAGCTTACTAAAATTGGTCATCGTTTCTTGCAGAAGTGAAACCGCTACTGGGAAGATCAAGTCATTCTCCAGTGGAGGGAAAAACTCATGGGCATGGGCGCTGATGAAGCAGCTGTAAATCATGGACACAAAGGTGGAGTCTCAGCATTGTTACGACAACACTCATTGCACCTTGTGGACTTCCACTGCTATACTAATTGACTAGAACCAGCAGTTATTGAAGCACAAAAAAGTTGCTATCAAGTAGAAGTCGTGTATGATATTCTCGAACTAAAATGGAAAGCATCACTACAGCCCCCGAAACACAAGAGACCTGCAAGCTGTTGCCAGTGAAATTGGAGTAAATGTGTTAAAACCCACTCAGTTAACTGGAGCCAGGTGGCTTCCCCATATTAGCCCTGCCCTGAACATCTTGACCAAACCAGTCAGTGATGGTTCTGGTCAATATGCCACTGTGTTATGTCATGGACCATCTCAGTGCTATCTCAAAGAACAGTGACATCAAGGCACGAGTGAAATTTATCAGCTAGAGGATGAGAAGTATTCCTTTTGCGGCATTATGCCATTTTCTTGCTGATGTGTTTGGAATCATTCCCTAGTTGAGCCTTAAGATGCAGAGGAATGCTACTTTCCGCAAAAACGCCATTCATAGTCTCCAAAATACCTTAATTTACAGTTAGGAAAAAACAATTGATAGTCAAGCTCATTCCTCGGGGATGTTGGCACCATGTGTCGATCAAACATAATGATATGAAATATTTGACTCTTTCATTTCCCAGATACTCTGATCTTTTTTATAGTGCTTATTAATAAGTTGTAATGTTGCGAAAATGTTGTAAGATGCACGTATTTACTTTCTAAGCGACATGATTATAAACAACAAAAATTAAGTTTTAGATTTTGCCCATTATGGTAATAACAGTTTAATTCAGTTACTTAGAAAATTAACTTGAGCATGAGCTACTGCTTCATGCCCTACCAATCAATTTACAGGCTTGCCATACTTGATATATCGGCATTGAAAAGTCTTGTTCTCCTTGCCAGTTATGCCCGTTTCACCGTCAGTCATGATACTTATGTAGTTCTTTTGATTGAGTTCACTCGCCAGTCGCTCAATTATCGCTTTGCTATTTTGGCAACAAAGTCTTTGCAGGTTTTATTGTTTGCGTATATGTCATGTTGATGTCAAGGCCATTTTTGTTTTTTTCTGCAGACTTTCTTTCTTGAATGTGCAGCCCCCTGAAACAAATTCTGTTTTGCCATATCCTGCCGGCAGAAATGCCAAAACATCCTTGTTATTGAGACCTTCAACCTCGTACTGCTTTTCCTTCAACTGTAGTTCACTGAGACCTAACAGTTTTGAGACAAAAATCATAGCGCCTTGAAATATTTTTGCCTTTTTGAGCTATTTTGAAAAAATAGCTCATATGTCAGTGGTGTGAGCGTATGTATCTTTGTGGCTTTGTATCTTTGTAACTTTGTATGTTCGGATGTTTGTTGCAAGAGCCAATAAGGTTGAAGGTACTATGAGTTGATGCTAAGGAACCAAGGCATCTTGAGATCTTGAGATCTTGGCATCTACTTAAAAACGACATTGCTAAAGGTCGAACAAGGGCACTTTAAGACCGCCATCTTGATTCTTTACAATTTGTTCGTCTTTTATTACGGCTACAGGTGTTTGGAAACATTATATTAAATATCTTCATGATTCAAACGCTGTGTACAGTGATGCAGCTGTTTAAGGGTTCATATTTTAGTGTGGATGCTACTTCAAGACATTTCTGACCGAATTCGGCTATCGCGAACGGTACCACGCACGTATTTATGAGTTGTGTTTCACCTGCTTCAAGGTAGAGTATAAACGATCATATATTTTCAAAGCTCTTCCAGTGAAGCAATAATTGATATTTAGATATGGACTTTAATTCGAAAGTATGCGGCCTATAAAATGTGGTTTTAGAAGTTTGAAAAGCAGCTTATTTTTTTAAAAGCTGTACCGAGTATTGTTAATCCTGTAAACAAGCTGTAGAAATATTATTCTCTCGCTTACAAAGTTCAACAGACCTTTTTCGTTCCGGCAAAACAACAACAAAAAGGAATAATAAGTGAACAACATGATACATCCTTCCTGCATACTAAGCATTATAGTTATTGAAACGTATTTTATTTAGTAAAGATGCGTATAAACTTAAGTAGAAACAGTAGCGTTAGGGAATAAAATTGGAAGAAGCTAGTTGACACAATAATTAGGTACTGCTTTATTGAGTGGAGTAACATGATATGAGCAGAAATATATTTCGGCAGTTTGATAATTTTCTTGGAAGTTAATAAATGTTAGGCTATCAACCTTGACGTTGCATGAAACATAATTTAATTGCAGATGTTGTAATAAGGCCGAGGTGATTTCTTAAAATCGCTTGAGAAAATTTTGTAGTAAACAATTTGCGTTTTTTTTAAGTACGAATTGTAAAAGGGCCAAAGACCAACATCTTCACATGCAAATCGTGTGCATGAGTTATTTTTATAATTCTGTTTACTCGATTACTGTGTGATAACTCGAATTCCCTCACGTACGAACCACGGAAGGGGGCAAAGTCCAACACTTTCACGTGCCATCTGTGTGACTGTACATCTCATGCAGATTGGCTTTTCACAATAGTAATAGTGACTTGAACGTATAAAGACCTGTTTCGTTTAGTAACCAATGCCCTAAAAAAGGCTCTTGTCTTTTAAGAAGCAATAGCTTTTAAAACATGAAGAAATAAGTTGTCGGAGTTAAAGACTGTCTCACAAATGTTAATAAATGTTAGGTTATCAACCTTGACGTTGCATGAAACATAATTTAATTGCAGATGTTGTAATGAAGCCGAGGTGATTTCTTAAAATCGCTTGAGAAAATTTTGTAGTAAACAATTTGCCTTTTTTTTAACGTACGAATTGTAAAAGGGCCAAAGACCAACATCTTCACGTGCAAATTGTGTGCAAGAGTTATTTTTATAATTCTGTTTACTAGTTTATTGTGTGATAACTCGAATTCCCTCACGTACGAACCACGAAAGGGGACAAAGTCCAACACTTTCACGTGCCAGCTGTGTGACTGTACATCTCATGCAGATTGGCTTTTCACAATGATAAATAGTAACTTGGACGTATGAAGACCTGTTTCGTTTTGTAACCAATGCCTTAAAAAAGGCTCTTGCCTTTTAAGAAGCAATAGCTTTTAAAACATGAAGAAATAAGTTGTCGGAGTTAAAGACTGTTTCACTGAGTAGAATCGCACGTGAAAACCTCGTGAATTATGATGACGCAACCATCTACCTCAATGATAAAAATCCTGGTATTTCGTAACTATTCAGTATTCGATGAGTCACATTTTGGCTTAAGAAACTCCGAGGAAACCTTAGAGTTTTCCTTCTAATCAACGTTTGGTGAGTAGAAATTTATTTTACTTTAGCAATTTGTTTAACTTGCACCAGATGTAACTGGGAAAGACAGAGGAAAGTGAATACATAGGTTGAGGATCGACTCAGCTGAGCGTTTCGCGTTTTCATTTATGTAGCGCAATACCCAATTTCGCACAAAAACCAAATCTACATTTAGGATGAAAAAGGTAGATTCATCACTCTTGGTAAGGTTACACCGAAGTATTATAGTTACACTGAAGCATTCAAAATAGCTCATGCACGTTGAATGTGCCTATGTTTCTTGGTCAGGCATTGGTACTTTCTTTCCTTGGGACTGTGCAGAACCATCAGAAGTCTGCAAATCACCTACTCCAAATCAGAGTCGGCAAGATTATGTCGCAATCCCTGAGTCTGACCAGAAGACTTGCTGTCTCTGGGGATGGAAATTAAAAGTATTAAAAAGACATGGGCCACTGTTCTATTCCTTTACTGACTTCTCTCCATTCACAAGAATCTATAGGAATTGGGTTTTTAAGAAATATTACTATTTGGTGTAGTGTCCAGAAAATTTCACTTTTTGAGATTACAAATTGTCCAACAAGAATGTTATATTTCATATCGGTTATAAGGCGCAGCATTTTTTCAAAGAAATTTGGCTTGATCAACCTTGATCTGTTCCAAAATGGGGGTGCGTCTTATAGCCAAGTATTTTCATGAAACAAAATGCAAGAATGTCCTATTTTACTGTAAACTGGTGTAAAACGAAAAATGGAAAAAATACAAAGCTTAGAGTATTGGTTATTGACTTTACTCAACATGGTAGTTCTGAAAAGAACCGGGTTAGTTCTGAAAAGAGCCGTTTTATCTTCTCTGCTGCTGGTACATTTTATTGTTCTTCTTGTCCCTCGCTATCGGTCTCAAATTCATTGTCGACAACCTCCATTGTCCTCTTCATTCTCTTCATCCTAAACTGCGTCATCTCCTGAGCCATCCAGTGTGTTGGCGATTCCACAGGACTTGAAGGGTTTCTGAATTAAATCTGTAGGGATCTCATTCCAAACGCAATTGCTCTCTTTTTTCCGAACAGGGTGTACGTGAATGGGCGATTTACCATCTATGTTTCATAGAGAATTCGGAGCTTGGCTTTGAAAGGCTTGTTAATAGAGTACTAAAGTGTGACGTCATAAAAATGAAATTTGTGAAATTATGGGATTTGTCAGGACATTCTGAAAGAACAATGTCTAAGAGGCCTACTTGCCAAAAATGAGCATTTGGGGGCAAATTGTCTCTGAGATCGTAGCCCAGTTATGCTTACAAAACTCCATACAAACCCTTCTAAATTTTTTTTGGGTCGACCCCAAAAAAAATTAGAAGGGTTTGTATGGAGTTTTCCGAGTATAACTGGGCTACGATCTCAGAGACAATTTGCCGCGAAATGCTCATTTTTGGCAAGTAGGCCTCTTGGACATTGTTCTTTCAGAATATCCTGACAAATCCCATAATTTCAGAAATTTCATTTTTATGACGTCATCACTTTAGTACTCTATTGACTTGTCGAGGGGCTGCAAAACTGTCGTCAGGCCACCGGGAATAACAACAACGTCAACATTTCGTCTTGGAAGGAGGTCCTTGACAGTGTCGGTTAATTGGCCACGAAAAGAATCCCATACCAAAAGTGCTCACTGGTGTGGTGTGAATCGAAGATTCTTCCCAACCCAGTCTTTTGTTCCTACAAAAGAAAAAGAAAGAAACAACTTTGACTAGGCCTACGGCAGAAACTAGTTAGAATGTACTTGTTATCTGATGATCGATATCGAAAGTGTAAGTTAAGGCGCACGTGCTTTGGAAACATGATATGAATGATGTCACAAATCTGACAATCCCCACGCTGAACAACTGTTCAATCGAAAGATTTACGGAGAATAAACAAGAAAAGAAAAATACCTTCTTCATCCATCCATCCTTTCTTGTGTACTGAGACCTGCATTCTGTTTGGATTTGCAGCTGACGAACGCGTTTGAAAAAGACTTTTGGCGGTAGTTTTTCTCCGTTGGCATTAACTGCTAGGACTAGAAGTTGTCATTGAGAAGGGAAGTGCTGCCGTTAGTTGCGATGCGAACAGGACGAAGACAGCTTGTAGAACAGTTGAACATATGAATTCTTTTTTATTAAAGTCAATAACTTAGACTTGTTGGCATTATAAAACACTCAGAGCGTAATATAAAAAATAAACTGATCACGATGACAAATATGCTTACATTCATTTAACTCGCTAAGGTTTCAATAGCATTTTGTAATTAATTTTAATAATTCATGAAATTCTAAAACAACAGCAGTGCTGATATATAGGCTGTTTCTTCACCGAATAATCATCAGGCACAGGATGAGATGATTTGCGGACAAATAACGTAAAGGCCAAAACTTGTTTATTCACAGGTCAGGTAGATGTACAGCACATGCAAATGAAAAAATGTTCCATACAATACTGTCTTCTTGAACTTTTCTTACCGTTTAGGCCGTTTAAAAAGACAGCAAACATCCGATAAACTACGATTTCTGCACGGATCTTACATGAGAGCCAAACAAAATGGCGGGTTGCTCCTAAGAGAAAAATAGGGGCGGCAGCTAAAGAATTGCTTAAGCAAACCACTGACTGCACAGCGCTGCAGTCACAGTTTGATTGAACATCGAACCATGGAACCATTGAATGAAAAATCTCAAATTGCTCAAGAATATGGTATGCTGCCGGCTGATGCCCGGCAGCAATGACTGTGAAATTCTGCTTGTCCCACCACACAACAAAATCGGCACTGTTCGGTTGCCTGTGAATTCAAGGGTTCTTGTGGCTGGCAGTTCAAACTGCATGGGAGTTTCGTCCATGTTTAAGATGTGGCTTAACTCGTAGTTATGACGTCACCGGGCCCTCAGCACCAACCGATCAAATTTGACAACGCTTATCTTCCATGTCTGCTGGAAGACGCTGTGCCAAAGTTGTTTTTGCTCGCATTGAAACAGCTTGGAAACGTTTCCAATTGTTGTACCATCCAACAGATGCCTTGAACTCTGAAGTGGCGCTGAGTTCCTTTGCCTTTAATCATCATCATGCTATTAACTGAAAGTCCTGCAAAAAATAAAACAGTACGGAGTTAAAGGACAAGCTATTTACGTGCACGTGTTTCGTGTTAACAGTGATCATGTGGACTGTTAATCAATTAGGGCAAATTGAAAACAAAATATTTTTTATATCGTACCTTGACTTCTTTGATCGCTAAACCAGTCTGCTAAGTGTTGATCTAGATTTCCATCTTTTGGTCTGTACTGACCCATGGATACACGTATGGCAGTCATCTTTAGCTTGCCAGTAAACAGCACATGCTGTTGGTTTTGCCATTTGCGTACCATTGACTCGGATATTCTATACTCGCGTGCAATTTTCTGATTGTTGTTAACTGCTTCAGCCTCTGCTACTATTTTCAATTTAAAGTTGAGATCGTAGGAATGGCGACAAGTACTGGGCATGATTTTTCTTGGAACTTAGGAAAGCTTTCTAACACTGTGAATAAAGTTTTACAACTAAGAGTTTGACTAGGTGAGACACGCTTATAAAGCTTAAAACCGATCAATTAGTATTCATAAGTTTAGAAAGTAACACTGTTTCCTAGGAAGGAAGACTTCATTTATCAATATTTATTTTAACGGTGTGATTTTTTTGCTTTGTTTTCTGTAAATGTGTGACTTTTTTCACTGTGTTGAAAAAAGGTGACATGAATGTAATTAGGAACTTTGAAAACGCTGTTGTTTTGTAAGTGAAGATTGCAGAAAAGCGCAAAGTTGGGGTTGCGTCTTATAACCAAGTATTTATGTGAAATTTTCATTTTGTTAACTTAAAAGGATCAAGTTAAAAAATTCAGGGTGCATCTTATAACCAAGTGCGCCTTATAAGTGGAAGAATACGGTATGTTTAAAATCACGTTTGCGCCATCACCAGAAACATATAACCCTAAAGCGTCTAACTTCCCCTTGTCTGTGGGTGCCAGAGACTTTTCATGACTTTTCATTTGACCTGCGTGAAAAGCCTCTGGACCAGAGCGGAAATTCGGCTGCATTTTCTCCAAACTCCTCCTCGCCGTCAGCTGTGGTCTTTCTTAAACCAAACGTAGCAACAGCTGGGCTTGGTCCATTTCCAAAGAGGTGAACATTCATTTGGTACTCCATTATCCGTTTGCCAGGTGTATTGTCTTTGTACTAGAGAAAATGTAGGAAGTCTCTGTGCTCTGGATCAACTTGAAAGGAATGAAACATCTTTTCGATGTCACACACGACAGCTATTATCTCCCTCCAAAAGCGAAATAGAACTCCTAACAGGCTGTTCATGAGAGCTGGACCCGATAATAGCTCTCCGTTCAGCGACACACCTTGGTATTCGGCTGAAGAGTCAAAGACCACTCTGATTTGAGTTGGTTTCTTCGGGTGGTAAACTCCAAAGTGTGGAAGCTACCACACCCGACCTGACTGGGGCTTAGTAATTTCTTCTATTGGCACCGGGGAGGCATAGCCTTTTTCGATGATCTTTCCCATGAACTCCACGTAGTCCGTAGTCGCGGTGACGAGATCGATTGCTTCTTTGGTAGTGGGCCGTGATGCCAAGCGGTCGTCAACATAGAAGTTACGGTGCACAGTTCGGCTGCATTTCCCCAAACTCCTCCTTGCCATCAGCTGCGGTCTTTCTTAAACCAAACATAGCAACAGCTGGGCTTGGTCCATTTCCAAAGAGGTGAACATTCATTTGGTACTCCATTATCTGTTTGCTGGGTGTATTGTCTTCGTACCAGAGAAAATGTAGGAAGTCTCTGTGCTCTGGATCATTGTGAAAGGAATGAAACATCTGTTCGAAGTCACACATGACAGCTGTTGTCTCCCTCCAAAAGCGAAATAGAACTCATAACAGTCTGTTCATGAGAGCTGAACCCGATAATAGCTCTCCGTTCAGCGACACACCTTGGAATTCGGTTGAAGAGTTAGGGCGGCATTTAGGCAGATTTTGACGCGCGAGTCTGGTGACAATTTGCTGGTTTACCAATTTCAATGTCTCAATTAGCTGGCTTCCGGTGACGTCTATTAAGGGGTTGATGTGATAACTGGCTCTCTATTAAAGGGAGTATCTTGTTGCGCTTTCTTATTTGGCAGATCTTGATTGAAAGATTGACTTTTGGGTACTGCTGAAGGCGATAAAGGCTTTGATTGTTCTAGGGTATTTGACGATTCTTGTGTACGTTCGGGGCGTGATCGATAATCCGTGGGTGGGGGGTTAAGCGTGGGAGAGGAATGTACCCATTGTGAAGTGCGCTCTTTGTTTTTTATTCTGGGAGCTTCAAGTGATGGCAATTCGGAATCTCACTCCAACTCCTGTTCTAATAGGGCTTCCTCGAATACTTTTAGCTTCGCATTTGCCTCAGCAGCTTTTTTATCTGCTTCTAGTATCTAGTAAGAAGGAAAACGACTGAATTTACAAGCGTGACTTACGTCTGATCTTGACTCCGGGGGTTAAAAGAACTCCAAATCTCCTACAGTAGTATTTACTCCGAAAGTTCTCCAAAAGCTCGTTACACTGTGATGGAGTTCTTACAACTGAATAAACGTGCTTAGGAAAAGAATAATCTAATGCATACCTTCTGACGTAAAGGAAATAAAACTGAATAAAGCTTTGTACGCGTAGCCAAAAAAACGGATATACCATGATCATGTAATAAAATAAACAATGCTACAATCACGAAAGAAAAAACAGTCCTTGAATGTAACTCATTAAAATGTCATTTTTCGCGGATGACGTAACATGCAGTATCATTAGATATAGGTTGGAATCCGGTCCCACACAAAGTCTTGTTTTCAAGGGCAACCCCCTCCAATGTCAGGTCCTGAATGGTCCTCAACTCATAATCTGAACCCACTACTAACCAGGAATTCAATTCGTGCCCATGGCTACCAAATTTAGCTTTGATTTTTTTCTTCTTTAGATGATGTTTTAGCAATTGTCTGCATATTTTTCTTTTATATTTTTCTGTAGTTTTTGTCAAAAATACTAATATTAAAGAAGCACGTTTACAGGGATTTTATTGCTTTGTTCTAAAATATCAAAGTAACACAAGCAACTTGTTCATTACAAATTTAAATTAGTGTTTTATTCTACTTTGTTCAAAAATTCAATATTCAAATAAAAATGATTGTAACCATCTGTCTATTTTTTTTGTTGTTGGATTGTTTTCCCAGTCTTTACAGAGTGGTGGACAGTGTCTCTACCCATGTTCAATGTAAACTTTTTAAATAAGATAAAACCTTAACGGATGGGGTACATCACAACAAGTTCCTTGACACCATGGGCCAATCATTAAACAAATTTAGATTTGAGCTACATCAAAGTTCAATATTTCTGCCATTTGTTGTGTTCTGGCCAATGGGTACCGTGTCTTATGCTCTACTTTGATATAAACTGTTACGGTCCAATACAAAGTTCATGGTATGCTACAAATTCTCTGAACCATGGGCCAATCATTTAGCAGAAATCTTGACTTAAGGTGTGTCAAAGTACAAAATTAGTATTGCAACTCTAGCTTAGAATAATAATCATTAATGGGTTGGGTGGATAAGTTAAAGAAATAACCTTGTATCACAATTTACTGCTGCAGAAGAATGAATTCTTTTTTGTGGGTGTTGATCCATTCATTAAGTTGACCAAAGTCAAGTTCACCCAAAATGTTTCTACTGAAATTTGATATTTTCTGGTACTTTCGCTCTGGTGTGAAGATGAACCTATCACCTCTTTCATGTATTTCTTTGACAAGGAGCAAGAAATCTCTGTCATCGTTGGCACTAATATGATGTCCACTGGGTTGATCAAGTCCCAGCTCAGTATCCATATTTCTTAAAATTTCTTCTCGTGCTGATATTGCCTCACTGCATCGCTGCATTGATTTCTGTGTGACATTGACTCCAAGGCATTTTATCATCTCTTTCAAAAGATTGTTCAAGTGTTTCAGTATCAGATCCAAGGAGATATTGTGCCCCTTTCCTCGTTTACTATTAACTGTTCTATTCCATTTAAGCAAATGACAAAGTCTTTTGGATGAAAGGCATGTTGAAAAGAAGAATGGCTGCAATGCAGCAAATGCATATTTAGTGTGCTTGTAACCGCGGAAAATTAGAATTAAAAATTTCCAGCACCTTAAAATCCGTTCCCCATCCCACTCTTTAACTGCATCATCAAAATTAAACACGGTCAAGCCAAAATTCAAGCGTGCAGTGGGATAATTGTACCTGTCATCTATTTTTTGTTCTGCTGGTGTGGTTTGTTCTTCTTATGTGGATTCTGCTGTGTTGGAGGAGTTGCTGGATTCTCCCACAGGAGAGGTGTTAACAGAATGCACTCTGGCTTCATGGGTATCTCATGCCTTCTGATATCTGTACTCCTTGCCACAAGCACTACAGTGGTACACTTTTGGCCTGTTCATTTCTATTATTTCATCTCTAAGTGACTGGTGGAATTGCTCTTGATCATCCATGACATATTTTTTCAAGATTGCCTTTACTTGCTCATGAGGCCAAAGTCGTCTGGTACTTCTTGTTCCTTGCAGGATGGACGCAGGAATGAACTGATCAACAGGATCCTCTAAGGTCGTCATTCCGAAATGCTTCATTGTTGCGGTTACAATAAAGGCATCCGTCTCAAGCTTAACGTAGTTTTTGCAGTAATTAAAATTATCAAGTACATTGGATGTTTTGGCATTGAGTTGATTAGTAACATTCATGTTGCTGCACATGGTTCCTACATCACAGACAGAGGAGGAATTAACCCATTCGCCCCTGAACCGCCTGTAACCGCCCGTGCGGATCCATGTCGTTTCTACCCTTTGTGCCGTCATCAGTTTTAATGGTCAAGGACAACTCTGTCCACTTACTTGTGCAGAGTGAAGAGATTTTTCAAACCATACCAGAATGAGCACAATTCAGTGAAGGACACCAGAAAAAGAAGCAAAAAACCATGTGACATGGACCTGAAAATCTCCATGAAAATCTTGTTCCATTGCTCACCTACCTTCCCTTTCACCTAATCCTAAGCTCCTAAAAGCTTTCCTAGAAACTCTTCCCACCAAAACGAAGCCTACTAGATGCCCAGCAAGAAAAAAAAAATGAGGCAAGAAATGCGAAAAAAGAGGGGAGGAGAGAAAGCGAAAAGAAAAAGTCAAGACTGCTGTGTCACTTTCAAACCCAAAAACTATCTCGAAAGTTTTCTTTCTGCGCATGCCCGAACTTCGCAAGCTGATATTTTGCATCTGGATCAGAAGGCCGCGAAGTGTACAACCTGTAAACCAGTTTGTGGTAAGTTTTACCTCTTTATAGCACGACAGTGACCAGAAAACCACTCGACTAGCTTCAAAACACGTTTTTCGGCGAAATGTCGAGGAGCAAATGGGTTAAAGAACACATCGTACAGGACTTGTTGATAAAGATTGAATTACAATTTATAATTGTTCAAGGCCAACAAATGTATTATTTATTACTGTCTGTTCAATTTATTACAACTTGTCTCTTTCCAAACTCCTGACAATCGCTTCCTCCAGCAAATTTTATAAAATGATTCATACTGTAGTATTAAAATTTCTTTTTTTTTTCACGAATAGTAACCTTGCTTACAAGGCTGTTCTGTAAGGATGTTACAGGGGGCCCTGACCAATGAAATCTGACGTTTCCTGCCCCTAACAGCCCTGGCTTAATTTTGTTCCTCTAAACACTGACCTGATTCCCTTGTCTGGCATTGCAAGCACGTTCCTCAGTCAGCTGGTCTCCCCCAAAAAATAATCTTTGAAGGATTTCAACCTGTTCATTTCCAGAGTCATCAGTGGTCTTCAGAAGTGGTAAATATTTCTCATGAAGCTCAGTCAGGATCTCAATCATGTCATCATTACGCTTTTTGTTTTTGAACATCAGACCTAATGGTACCTACAAGAAAGTCAAAAACGAGAGAATAATTCACTTAACTGCAGGTTACATTCAGTGGATACTTGTATTCTGCGCTCTCTAAATCAGTGACTTCTCGTGTCAATTCTTCTTTACATTGCTTCCTCTGTACTCGTGCTCTGAAACTTCTTATGTAACGTGTTCACAGAGCAATTGCTCGTTTCGCGCGATACCAGTCAGAGAAGTACTTCACTCTTTCACAAAGGCTTGTTTTCTCTGAGTCTACTCTGACGATTTCTGTGGTTGCCATGGTAACATGTTTCTTGACTTCAGGGTCGTTATTCTGGAGACCAAAGGTGCCTTCACTGTGATCCTGGTTTATTGGCCACTGGTCTTCAGTTTTCCAAAGAAAGGCAGGTCCGTTGATCCAACGAGAATGTAACAACTCTTGAGACTTTATACCTCGCGAAGCCTCATCTGCAGGGTTCTGTTTTGATTCGACGTGGTTCATCTGAGATGCTCTTTTGAATTTCTTGAACTCTGTTAGCCACGAATACATGAAATCGCCTACTTTCATTGCTTATGTATCCAAGGACCACTTTGCTATCTGGCCAAAAGTACTCTTGGTCAATGTGATAACTCGATCCCCGACGCAACTGCTGGCTAATCCTCACAGAACAAACAGCGGCGGTGAGTTCCAGTCTCGGTACGGTTACAGGTTTGAGGGGGGCAACTCTCGATTTTCCCATGACTAAGGTGCAGTGGATCCTTTGCTGCTCATCAATCATTCTCACGTAACTACACTTACCGTAGCCTTTTACGCTTGCGTCTGAGAAGTGGTGGAGTTCAGTGCGCACAACAGGACCAAACTTTTCGGGTATGTAACATCTCGAAATTGAAATTTGCTGCAAATTTAATGGGTCTGCTCTCCACTTCTCCCACTTGATCTTTATATCATAGGGTATCGGGTCATCCCAACTTACATCAAGGCAGCATAACTCCTGAAGTATTGACTTCCTGTCTTACAAGGGCGGAGCAGCGAAGCCAAGTGGGTCAAAAATGGAACTTATTGTAGAAAGTATTCCTCTTCTAGTGCACAGCTTGTCCTGTAAGACGATGTTAAACTAAAAGCAGTCAGACTCAATACACCACTGCACACCAAGAGCAAGTTCTAAGGGAAGCAAATGAAGGTCCAAAGCGAGCTCTTTAATGCCATCTGCTTTATCTGACTCTAGTATTCTTCTGATGACATCTTCACTATTCGACACGAATTTATGAAGGTTGAAACCTCCACTCTGGCACCTTTGCTTCACATCTGAAATGATTGTACAGCTTCATCGATTGAGGGAACAGACTTGAGACCGTCTGAGTGTAGCTTCATATCGCTCAATTCATCTGAAACATTTCTTGCACAAAATGTGTTGTCTGACAGACACATTATTGTCTTCCACCCCGAAAAGCTGTGCAAATCTCTGTAATATATTTTCTTTTTCCAACTTTCCAGCCACTAAACTGTAAATCCTTTATTTACGTAAACTTGCGATGCACAAACTCTACATAAAGACGAATTCAAAGAGGGAACCTTTTTCACGGGAGTTGTTTTGACTCCTGCGAAAGCCATCTTGCGCGATCTGAACTGACAGCTGTGACAGGTACTGTAACAAAATCCAGATCTGCCATTTCATCCGCGTGCTTGTACATGTGATCACCGTAGGAAACCGCCGGTTTGATTGACAGATTAGAGTCAAGGTCCATCTAGCACAGTAAATCAAGGCGCTCTGTGCCAGAGGTTTTCGCTGCTCGTTTCTTCAGCCTTCGGCCAAAGACATGTCGGCCTGTGGCCGACACCTGACGAAAGCTCCTCGTTGCACGCGAGAAAAAACCTGTGGTACCCAGGGTATTTAGAACCATGCTGGGTTTTTTAGCTGACGCAGCCATCCATTCAGATGCACAGAAGATTACTTTGCCCAAATATGGAATCAAAGAGTTAAAGACTAAAAACTTTGAGCTTGCAATGCTGATACATGTATGTCTACGATGGAAAGAAATCGTTTTGTGGCATATTAAAGATAAAGTAATTATGCTGCTATAAAATGCAACCCTTGGAAAACATATAGAGCCACAAAGTTATGTGGTATGGCTTGAAAACATAGACTAGTGATGAAGTAAGATAAGGATTTTTACATTCTTCATGATATTGCAAAAGCTACTAGCTGCAAACCTACCTACCTCGGCAAACCAGTTATTGGCAACTTCTGTTCTTATTCAGCAAAAGCAGCATGGTGACTGCAAACAAAGTGATATAGTAAGCTTTGCAGAAGCGTTGTGCAAGGCGCTGACAAAGGGGTAGTGGAATGTTTTTTGTGAATATAGATCTTGTAATTCATTCACAGCAGTACGTGAACACATGTATAGCAGTTTTGATTAGACGTGTGACATGTAAAATTTGTTTTCTTTTTGGGAATACAGAAAAGTTTTAAGCTGCGAAATTTACCTTCAAAGACTTTGACCTTGTTTCCTTCATGGTGGAGCAGTTGTCCTTCTCTGAAGTGTGACCAAGTCAGCAACTTTTGAATGAATTTTCAGGTAAACTTACATTTTACACTTTATGCTCAAGGGAAGTACGTTGTTGAAAGAAAATTTATGTATTTATAAATGTTTCATAGACGTTTTATATCTTTCTGGTAAAGTTTTCAAGAAATATTGGGAAATGCGCCCGATCTGAGACAGATAATTTCGGTGGCAATTTTTACCACTTGCTCAGCCGATTTTACTTGTGGGGGTGGATCCACAATCCATTCTGCATTACATGGATTGGTTTTAACGGTAAACTTATGAGTTTTCAAATAAAAATTTTCAAGACATAATGTGTCTGTTTATTGTTTTCTGTTTGTTCATTCATAAGATTAATTGAAAACATGATCGCTGGTCTTATTAAATTGCATTTCTTTCTTCGTAATACACGCATCACTTCTGCGAAGATGTCAGCGAATTTTATACAATTTTTACTTTCGAGTTCAGCAACCAGTGAAATTTTTTTGAAAATGTGTTACTAGTTATTCTAGAGAAATAGTAAGTGATTTGTAAGGTTATTTGCACTATTGGTCACGCAAAAAACGTTTGTGAAGCAACAACTTAACAAGTGATTCCTATTGAGCAGCCTACACACAGTATCCCAGTAGTCCATTATGGAAGTCATGCCTATACCTTGAGGAAGTTTAGCTGCATTGGTGGTACCCATTTCCCCTGACATGCTGTTGAAGGCGTTCTCCTGTCTTTGTCCAACGTGTTTCAAACAGAACTTGCACCTCGCCTTTTGCGTGATACTTTCTTGTTATCATAAAGGCAGGGTATAAGCATTCAGTCTTAGAAGATCCTTCTGATTTCATTGCTCTCTTCTCCCGTGTTATGGAGACAAACGTCCCAGTTCTAGGGCATTGCAACAATGATTTTGTGTGGTGCTTGGCCATTCTGTCAGGACTGTTTCACATACCAACTCTTTGTCATCCTTTCCTCTTCATTCTTCCATTTCTTAAATTCTGCCACGTCTTTAAATGTCTTGCATCTTCAGATTGTGACCAAGATCAGGGCAAGAAACTTTCTTTTCAATTCACTTGTCCCTTGGGACAAGTACAATGTGTATTTTGCTTGTCCGAACCACAAAACTACTTGTCCAAGAATAGACAACCACAAAAATACTAAAGGGTAATATATAAACTTCATATTTCATTTTAGCTCATAGAATTAAAACTAACAGAACTCCACAAATTGAAAAAACATATCTTTTGATACATTTGTTTTAGTCATTGTGTTTATTCAGGCAGTTCGGGAAGTGGCGGTAGAATTTCTTCTTCCTCTTCCTCTCCTTCTACTACAATTTCTGTTGCTCCACTAGCACTGTCATTTTTCCCCTTTGCAATGCTTGAATGTCCACTGCAAGATGCCGAAACAAAGTGCCTTTTCCTTTTACTGCTGAGAAACCAGTTGCTGATGGCTGGCTTTGGGTCAAAGGATTTGATATCTTCAGATGATGAACTGACAGTCATGAGATCCTGAAGAGTTCCTTGCTGCATAGTTGTCTTTAACAAAGTTAAAGTTAAAGTTAGTTGTCTTTTACATTTCTTCTCTTAATCAGAAAGAAGTACTGCAAAGTGCTGGACGAGTGTCTTCACATCATCATCTCCATAATGAAGTAGGTCTTCTCTAGTCATTGGCCAAAACCTGTGGTCAAACACTTTAAAACAGCTCACTGGTTCCGTTGTGAGCGACTCAAACCTTTTCTCAAGATAGGAGGATATGCCATTGAGGAGCTTCTGGAAGGAAAGCATAGGGTTGGTGCCTTTGTGTGTCAAAGTGAGCTCTTGTTTGTTATCTTTGCCGCACACCAGCTTGCCATTTTGCTCACTGTATCTGTTACACAATCCCTGGTAGTGTACTCCACCTTTCTCCAGTTTCTTTAATTCTGTAATGGATTTCTCAATTCCACAAACAACCTCATTGATGGTGATATCATCCTTCTGGAACTGAACTGACAACCTTGATAGGACTGATGTAACATCAATCATGAAATGTAAATACTTGACAAACTGCTCTGACTTCAGGACTTTGAGAATACCAGTTGCTTTAGCTGCATCTTCTTTCTTGCCAGTTCAGGCATTTTCTAGGTGTGCAACAGTAACAGCATAGTGTGTATGTAGAGCAACAAGGGCCCTGTTTCGACTAGCCAACCATCTAACTGTCTTAAGACCACCATAGTGTGCCTTTGCTTCATCTAAAATATCTGACAGAGAGGCTAACTCTCTTCTTTTCTTTGGAGAGTAATAATAATATTTGAAGACTGCCTGAACTGTTTCCTGAAATGTCTTTAAATATGGCACTTCTTTTACTGCGTCTAAGATGGCAAGTTCAAGGCAATGAGCAACACAGTGAATAGGCACAAGGTAATTGCCCACCCTTTTCTTCAGTTTTTGTGCCACACCAGATTTACTTCCTAACATAACCGATGCACCATCAAAGTTGCAGCCGACCATCTTTTTTTTCTGATCTTCAACACTGACCCCAACTCGTTCTAGGCCCTTGTCAATTGCTGCTAGCACACCTAGAAAAACAGTTTAAGAATAAGGTCTTAGAAGGGGACAAGTACTGTTGTTACAAGGAAACAAAGAAAAGGTTGTCATCCTCTGGAAAGAGAAAAACTTTGAATCGATTGCAAAACACCCAATGCTTTAAGCTTTAGTATTCTGTTTTAACCACTAACCTTTTGCATCACCACTTGTAGCATCGACTAAGTCAGCAAACTGAGTCTTTGGTGCTCCCCCTGGTCCAATGTATCTCACAAAAACAGACTCTTGCTCGATGATCCCGGAATCTGTGCTCCCATCTGCCAGGACTGAAAAGAACCTTGCTCTTTGCAGCTCGTTCCTAATTTCGTTTCGTTCAGTATCTGCTATGGCAGAAACAAAGGATTAGGATTAGGATTAGGATTTCTGTAATTAGGTCCCAGGTCAACCTGATTTTTTGCCTGAAGGTCACAAAGACTTGCATACTTTTGAAAGGCAAGATTTTTCTTCGCAATATAGTGGGCGGTATTAAACAGTTTTTCAAGCCTTGCTTG
The DNA here is from genome assembly GCA_942486025.1 of Porites evermanni. Classification (NCBI taxonomy): domain Eukaryota; kingdom Metazoa; phylum Cnidaria; class Anthozoa; order Scleractinia; family Poritidae; genus Porites; species Porites evermanni. Next base: position 52,215 of record CALNXI010000840.1, read on the forward strand.
TGATTCCTGGCTAATTCGCGAGACAATTTTTTGCAATGGCCTATTTTCAGGTTTCTGGTCATTCAACCATCTTGTATGACAAACAACATGGCGGCGACTTTTTGAATGGGCTGTTAAAGTTTCTCTTCTGAATCCTTGAATTCCATCTCCACATCCAATGTACATTGGGCTGCTTTTGTCAGCTAATTCAGCATGCTTTCTACAAGTTGAGCAGTACATTTTGTTTGTTTCTTCTTGATAAACAACCCAATCGAACTCTTTCTGCCACACTGGTTGAAACTTTCTTATGCGCTTCGTTTCATACTTTTTCTTGTTATCTTCGCTTTTTTTCTTTTTGGAATGAACAACATTGCTAGTACCATCATCTGCATCATGTGTTTCCGGTGCTGACCTCTTTAAAAAGCTAGTAAGTGTCGACTGAGACAAAGACATGATGCTTGAAGAAAAGCGCTGAAACTCGCTGAAACGTGACTGACAAGCACGTGCGATATCGTGAGCCTGCTATTATGTTGTACAGCAGGACTCACATGGAATTTAATGGCGGCACCTCACGATGAAATCAAACACAAGGTAAACAAAATGATATTTTATTTTACTTTCTGTAAGAGCTACTTATTTTTTAGAGCACTTAGGTTATTAAGTACGGAAGGAATATTTTATTATATATCCAAAGAAAACAGGTAAGTATAGTTTCTTGACTTTTTTTAAGTTGGACCTCTACAACTCAGTCGTCCATTCGGACAACTGGGATCACGTTTTTCCTTGTCCGAACGGAAAAGTTACCCGTCCCAGACGTTCGGACGGCCCAAGTTTCCTGCCCTGAAGATGATTATTAAAGTGGTGTATTTAATCACTGGGTTAGAAAAAGCTGTTCGGGAGACACAAGGATAATAAAATCATTAGAACTTGTAACCAACAGGTTATGTGGAACTTCACAATTACTGAAATAGTTGAAAACATAAGAGCCTAAAATGGTCTAGAGTACATAATTATAGAACCTATAATTGCATTTATTTAATAATATTGTTTTGTAAGTTTTTCCATCGTTGCAAGCATGTTGCAAAGCGGTGCAAAGCAGCGCTTACTTTAACCACTTTTTTTTCTTCCAATCGATTTGGACTGTTATGTTGGTCATGACCGTGCTTCATTATGACTTATTCTTGCATTTTAAATCTCTCTGTAAGCGGTAATGTGAATTTGTCATTTTATCAGGATTTTTTATAATATTAGTACCGAAAGATGGAATGAGTAGGTTCATCTCATGTTGTTTGTTTTTCTTTGCACTCTGGACAACTAATATGTTTATGCATCTTTTCTATGCATCTTTTCCTGTATCGTTGTCAACACTGTTGATCGGCTTGTGTCTTTTTTTACGTTTATATAATCATTTCTTACCCCAAAAGTTCGTTTTGCAATGTTCGCACTGGAATCTGCTCATACCTTCACAGTTGGGAGGAGGGACTGAAACATCTGAATCAGTGGGAGAGGAATCAGACTCAATTGTTGCTTGAGAAAGTTGGTTGTATTGAAGCTGGAGCTGGAGGCCTGGTACTGGGGATGGCTGGCCATTAGAGACGCTTTTCTCAGAAGAATTCGCTTGTGGACAAGCTTCTGGATTATTGTTGTGTAGAGGACTAGTTAGATCTGGGCGATGAAAGGCTGAGGCTTTTTTACACTCAATAAGTGGTCAACTGAGGACCTTGGGACCTTTCAAGGTTTCCCAGAAGATGACTGGGACCTCTTTAACACAAGGGAACCACACGCGTCATTAGCCGAGGAAGAGGTCTTTTGTGGTGGCGATAATGTTTCTTCAGAAGATATTGGAAGGTTGGGAATTGGAGAGAAATCATTGGAAACCTGAGAGGAAATACTTCAGCAGGAGAAGAAGAGGAACATTCTTTAGCTGATGCATGTTCCTTTGTTGCTCTCAGAGTTGATGCACTGGACGACGACGTTTTAGGATTTAAGGATAGCTTGAGCTTTTTTTAGTGTTACTGGACATGTCTCGACGAAGGCTTAAGGAATGGTCAGACTGCACAGATGTTTCGCGTCAATCATGATGCAGAAGCATGTAATTGATTTCAATGCGACTTTCAGCAAACCAAGACATGACAACTTGTTATAGGTAGCTTTCTGTCTATTTTTGTGTATTAGTTTTAGATGATTCCAGAATTCTTGGCTTCCTGTGTGTTCACTAAGTTATCGATTTTTGATTTAAGGAGCTTTGTCTTTGATTTGATTAGCTTTTTGTACTTTTTGCGGGTTGTGTGATAGCGGAGCTCCACGCGCGTGCTTCGTGGGCGGAGCCCCATTGCTAAGTAAATCTACCCATCCCAGAAAATTTGGTAATCACGTGACCGTACACCGACCGCCAACCGACCGACCGTCCGTCCGTCCGTCCGTCCGCACCACAGGACAACCACTGTTTACTCTCACACTTTTAGCTAGTTTGGGAGCCCAAGAGAAAACTAATTGCACATCAATGTTGTGATCAATTGACAGCTATCAAAACAGGGCATCCGCTGACCAGTATCACCTGACCGTACCACGGGCTCAAGTGTCGACCCATCGACGTGGAATATTTTTTGAAGTTATCCGCTGACAAATTACCAGTTTTAAATGATCGCAGGCTCAAGTTTATTTTTTCCAAGGATTCATATCAAATTTGTTGTGTTTATGTCACTATGGCCCCGCACTATTAGGATGTTGATTTCAAACTGACCTTGGAAGCGAAAATTCATCCAGTTTTTTTAAAAGTTCTGGCGGGAAAGACCTTACCTTACCATGGTCTTGCGTTGGTCATGCTCTACGTCAAATTTTTATACTCTGATTGGTCAAAATTTGACAGGGGAGTTCATGCGGAAAAATTATGCATCATCTTGAAAGTAGTTTACTTTGACAGCTGAAGCTGACAGAGTTTTGTGCCAACCTGTGATGTTTTTAACTGTCTTTTTCCTCTGGATGTGCAAAATGAATTACAGCTGCTATCAAGAGTCTTCTGTTATTCATGGCTAGTTTGGTTACTGGGTTTTTGGTTGAGAAATGCGTCGCTTGTCAAAATTCGGTAATTCGATTTCGGATGGCATCGTTTTCGTTTTTCACCTTGCTTAATGCGTAAGAGGGTTTAAAAGTCTCAAGCAACTGTGGCCTTCCTTGATAGCTTTCAGGAACTGAATCTCGAATGGTAAGCCTAAGTAATTATTGTATTTGATGTTTGTTTTTGTTATATCTATTTTTCATGAAGTCTTGCACAGTTCACGCTGACAGTTTATGCGGCATGTTTATGCACGTTTGTAGGAATTGACTCAATGATCTGACCTAGTATCAGGTTTGATATAAGCTTACAGAACTTTAAAAAGCCTTCAGATATATTTGCTCATCACAAATAGAAAGAAAACTTTCCGAAGAATATTTAGTTGTAAATTTGGCTGTAGAAAGAAAACTTTGAGCGATTTTCTTGCTTTGAGGAGTTCACCTTGCAAAACAGTAAACACCGCGCCGGGAAGCCGGCTAAAACATAAACTTAAGCTTTACGCTTAAAGACTCAGGATTTTTAGAGACACTTTAATACTTGTCTTTGTGAATGAAAATTGTCTCTGTAAATGTTTCACGGAATTATATCTCTTTTTTGATTGTTAGTAGCCTCTCGTGCAATTTTAATCGTTTGTCTGTGCCGTTTGTTTTCATCGTTCATGACCATCGCTTGCAGGAGTACTCAAAAATGTGGCGCGTATCAAAACGCTTTATAAGATTACACATCGTTATAACTGAAACCATTAAATAACAAAACAAATAATAATAAATTCGCGATTATGTTGAAGCGTAACTCTGTTAAAGTTCATTCAAACACACGACCACACTGACAGCTCGCACTATAGAAACGAGAACCAGCTGGCCGTATGGGTGATTTTGGAAATTTTCTGAAATTTTTGAACGGTTTGGCTCGTGCTGAAAATTGACTGAGTGCAATTGGTCTTGAAAAATTGTGAAATACCGCATTCTGTCCGAGCTCTGTATGATAAATAGTACTGTTTCACCTCAAATGTGGTGTATAATAATTACAAAAGGTTGGTTTAAACACCCCCAGATTTGTTGGCAAGAATTTGTAAAGTAAACCTGCCAAACGCAAAAACATTTGGCTTGATTTGTTTTCCAAGAATTTGTTTTTGAGGCCTAATCTACTGTGATCTTGAATGTGCCCTTAAGTTAAATGATTTGTGGATTAAAAGTTTATTGTTTGATTTAAATTATAAATTTATTATTATTGGAGCTTCCCTTTTAGCCGTGGCTAAATGTATATATTAGTTATGCCTTATAGTTTCATCAAGGGGATTGTTATGTTTCTTGTTAGAGAGTTCGTTTAAAATCTTTTTCGAAGTGAAACATCCATTATTGAACCATCTCTCCAAGTTCGTTTCCATGAGAGATTGTAACTTTTTTCCAGGATTTTTTGTTGGCGTTTCATAGATTGGATTTTGTTCTTTGGTGTTGAGTTCTCGTGTCCCAGGGTGTCGTTGTGCGTGTCAAGGTCGATGACCCTAGATTTCAGAAGACCAATTTCCAGTTTAAAACATTTTCCAGTTTTGTCAGTTTTTCCTCCACGTGATCTACTTGGAGCTGTCATCCAGCTGTACTTATAAATTATTTTTCATTTTTGTGACGTTTGATTCCACGTTTGACACAACCAACTTGATTTTGTTGAGCGATGCTTTGCTTCTCGGTCAAAGTCCTGATTGAATCTAGTGATTTCCTCCTCTTTCAGTAAATAGGTTTTCGTGTTTCAGTGAATTTTGTTTATGGAATTCTGGATATCATGTTCTTCTGTAGGTGGGAGTGCTTACAATGATTTTGCGCTTGCTGTTTCTTGTTTGATCATGAGTAAAAAGTGCAAGGCCTCTTCCAGGTTTTTTTAATGATTCGTTCTGTTGGTGTTGGAAGGTGCTCATGGTCTGAGCTCTGGCGTCTGTTGGGTAAGTTGTTGAACACATCCTTTTTTAGAATAGGGAATTGCTTGTCGCTCCTGATGTGCCAGGCAGTTCCTTGGCACATTATTACTCCTGTAGTCAGGTAAACGGACATAGTAAAAAGTAGAGATTGGCTTTCCCCATTAACATGACTTACTTTAAGCTTGATATGTTCAAAAGCTTACTCATCATTGTTGTTGCGGTCGATTCATGCCACATGGTAGTGGTTGTTTTCACTGAGCGGTGAAAGTGATGATCTTGAAGAGCCTTTGCCCAATACAGGATTCTTCGGTGGTGTAGAAACCAACACAATGTGCTGATGGCGTGTACAACTTGGTGTTGATTTCTTCAAGCAGCAGCTTCTTCTGCTTGCCAGTTGTGCTTTTAAATTTTCAAATATTGTATTTCTTTTGAATTTGCTCCGTTATGGACTATCCGATGGCCGTACAAAGGCTGGTAAATAGGTCAGAGTGCTAAATATTCACGGAGCTATGCAGTCATGTACTGACTGTCATGACGCCATGATACAGAGGATGATCTCAGAGAACGGAACTCATTTGGCAAATTAGAGCAAATCTCATCTTCCCTTTTTCCTGGGTTTTCCTGGCATTGTCTTATTCGAGAACTTTCCTGGATTCTCTGAAAACCCTTCTCTGAAAGAACGGTTGTTTTGGTTAATACTCCATAACTAGGGTGGTGGACTATGCATTGAAATTCTGTCCTCATTTGTCTTCTTTTCTTTATTTTTTCCTTTGAAGTTCTAGTGGGTTTTTAGGCATATTCGTCATTTATGTTGGGTGGCCCCATTTGAGACCATCGCATGGTAAAACTTCATGAAAATTTCAACCCCATGAATCAAACGCAAGGAGTGGAGAGTGCGTTAACATTCATGCTTTGATAAATTATTTAGTGGACGGTTGTCAAAACATTTGCAATATTTAAATAAGAGCTAGTAGTCTGTTATCCACATAATAGTTGTAGCGAAGAATCCTGTGTCCCAAACATCCAGTGAAAACCCTGTAATTCTTTATGGGGAGGCAACACTGGGACCCAACGCCAAGCTGATTCAATATCAACAATCGAGTTAAAACAGTTTGGAGAAGAAAACAACACCTCTTTGTCAATTGAGTTCAAACGAAATGAAACCCAATCACCCTTGATGTGATTGTTTAATGATGAACCATACCGGCGAGTGCAATCAGTTATAGGGCGAAATTTGTGGGAATCCTTTTTAGCTACACGGCCAATAGAGTGAACACAATGGGGTTTAGAGTCAATCTTGGAAATACAGCGTAATTCCAGTTCCTTTAAGAATAAGTGATCGATGTCCGGTTTGAAGTCGGGACATGTAGCACTTGAATAATTTTCTAATTCGGAGTTGTTGAGACAAAAGGGGTCTGACTTGGGATTAAGTTTAAAACCATAACGCTAACCAACGAGAATTCTCAGTTTTCACCTTACGTCAGAAGCATCCATATTTACTTGGCGGCCATATTGGTGTACAGCTTGCTCATTAGCATATATCAAAATACAAAGCGATGTAGGGTTTTTTAACACCTGTCAACGAAAAATCAACGAATTCGTTAGAGAAAATCAAGTGACACTTATAGAGATGATTGCTAGTGTCATTCCTCTATTGTCAGAGTAGTTGAAAAATGGAGAATGTTTTGAAAGTCTACGTTAAATTGAGAAAGTTTCAGCTCATACCAGAACCAGCTGCATTGCGGGGTGAAGGATTATAGCAGCATGTCTGAAGATAATCCCGGGGAATCTAAAACAGAAAACTTTGAAAAAACAGACAGGGAAGATTCCACACTTGTTCCTCTTTCATTGGAGTACTCGAAAAAGCTAGAGAGCCGGGTAAAAATAAAAATAAAAATTGAGAAAATATCAGTGACTGGTATTTACCCAGCTACGTTGTGGCACATGAAGCTCGATCCAGACTGTTTACCACCCATCGAAGCCACAGATCTACTGTCGATTTGGTTTTAGATGCGAGTTATTATACAGCACAACAATTCAAAGCCTTCCAAAGTTTAGAGGCGTATAACCAGATGGTTTCTGGTTTTATTACCAGTGTAGAGGGGAAAGTTATCCCTGGAAAGTACGTGGTTCTTGCAAAAGGGCAAAATTCACAGCGCATGAATGACCTGCTGATCCCTGTTTGGGTGATTTCGAGCCAGGAAGGAACAATAATTTCGGCCCATTGCATGGGTTGTAAGGCTGGCTTAGCAGAAATGTGTTCCCACGTTGCAAGCGTGCTATTTTACATCGAAGCATGGACAAGGATCAGTGGAAAATTGGCCTGCACGCAAGTCAAATGCACGTGGCTTTTACCTTCGTATGTGAACGAAGTTACTTATGCTAGAGCTCGAGACGTCAATTTTAAATCATCGAAAAAATTAAGAGAAGAGATGGACCTCAAAATAGATGCTTGTGAGGGTGAGAATCAGTACCAACCACCAGCTCCAGCAAGAATTATTAAACATGATGAGGATGAAATGAATGCCCAGCTGAAGAAGTTAAATGAATTGAATGTAAAACCAGTCATTCTAAGTCTTTTTAAACCTTATTCTGAAAGCTTTATGTTAAGAAGCCAACCCGTACTTACAATGCCAGATTTGTATGACCCTAGGGATCTTAAACTAAGCTATCCAGATCTTCTGAAGCAATGTTTTGAGGTCAGCTTAGACCTGAATGATAATAAACTGGATACCATCGAAGAAGACACAAGGAAGCAATCCAAGGGGAATCTTTTCTTTAGACACAGAGCTGGCCGCATTGGGGCCTCAGTCAGTTGGACTGTGGCACACAGTAATCCAATGCTGCCATCACAATCACAATCATCACAATCTTTGATCAAGTCTCTCTGCTACCCTCACCTTCAAAGTTATCTCTAAAGCTATCTCACATGGCAAGAAATATGAGAAAACTGCTGTTGAGACATATGTTTCCCTTATGAGTCAGACCCATGAAGACTTTAAAGCAAAGTATTGTGGAATGATAGTAGATAAAGAACATCCCTGGTTGCATGCTACTCCTGACTTTATGGCCCTTTTGTTCCTGTTGTGGTGATGGTTGCGGGGAGGTCAAATGTCCTTATAGTACTAAGAATGGGAATTTTCAGACCTACATCTCAAAGGAGACCTCCTGTCTGGAAATGGTGAATGGTAAATTAAGGTTGAAGAGAAATCTTCAGTACTATTATTAGACCCAACAGCACTCAACATACCTGAGCTGATGTACTGTGACTTTGTAGTGTTTGCTTTCAATGTAAACAATCAACCTGTGATTTTTTACGAAAGAATATATCCTGATTACACCTTGTGGGAATCACTACAACCAACATTGACCACGTTTTGGAGAATTTGCATCCTACCAGAAATTTTAGGTAGGTGGTATACAAGAAAATGCCACATACCAAGTCTGGTGCAAGTTCTAGTATCATGCAATGGTAATGCCATTTGTTATTGCAGAAAAGTTACTGAAGAAGAAACCATCACTTGCTCTAATGGCAAGTGTCCCTATATGAAGTTTCACCTGTCATGTCTGCGATCAAGTGATCAAGTTCCAAAGATATGGTATTGTCCTACCTGTCGTCTATAACCAGAATTCAAGAGAAATGCTAAAACCAGAAATGCAGTACAGAAGGATGTATGTAGCAAAGCTCTCAGCCTGAATAGCATCTGTATTTGTAATTCAAAGCCAAGACCAGGTGATAGACTTCTTGAATGTCACAGTGAAGACTGTTTAAATGGAAAATTCTTTCATTTACACTGCCTGAAATACAAAAGGATGCCAAATAACAGCAAGACTACATGGGTTTGTAACAGCTGTAAGGGAAAGCCCCATAAAGCAAATGATGTGAACATTGCCACAGCTCAGTCAGGTGAAAACGACAGTTCTAGTTTAACTTCTTCAATTCAATCTGCCACTTGTACCTCTTCAATTCCACAAGTTCTTTGTGGTGATATTGATAGTAGTGTTGATGATCTATCTAACAGAGATAGTGATGATGACCTTTCTGTTGATCAATGTGACAGTGATGATGATATACAAATAACTTAAGTTAGTCATGGAAACATTGATAAGACAGCCTCTCTAGGGAATTTAATTCAGGCTGAATATGATATCATTGAATCTCCAACTGGATGGTTGGACTGCAGTGTCCTACAAGAAGCTCACATTTTACTGAAACAAGTAAATCCCCTGATCAAGGGATTTCAAAGGAATACCCTGGGACCAGCAAGAAACTTTGATGTAGTAACAAGTGAATTTGTGCAAATTCTGCACACAGGTAACCAACATTGGGTCTGCCTAGCTCTGTTTGTTGTTTACTGGGTATAGTAAACTTGTATGACAGCTTATTCCATGACATCATTGCTAATGAAGTGGAAGAACAACTGAAAGATCTCATGGAAAACAATTTTACGGGAATGAACATTGTACCTGTTCAGCAACAAGGAAATGGCAGTGATTGTGGTGTGTTCTCTATTGCATTTGCAACCTGTATAGACATGGTTTGAATAACCTGTTACAATTTCTTTTAATCAAAACAAAATACCATTTTATTTTATCCGATCAAACAAACAATGGTAGAAATTTTGTAGTGGAACTATTCTTGATATTTCTAAAGTGAAACTAATTTATGGCATTAAACTGAAAAAGCAGACAACGATTAGCAAGATAGTAGGTAAGGACGACATTGATAAAATGACATAAGTAACCAATATATATGTCTACTGAAATATTATGTTATTATATTATATTATTCCATTAAATAAAACTTGGTTCTACAAAATGAGAAGGAGCTTGTCATGTGGTCATTGATGCACCTTTTTGAAGTAGCTTCTCTTAAGCAAGGCTAGCGCTTATTCAAAGTTTCAGTCATTAAAATAAGGTCTACAAGTAACTAGTGGTCAACTAGATTCTCATGGGTTAACTATACTCACTCTAAAAACCGTTACAGAGTGAACCCATACTTGCTATCTTGAATTTTGATTTATAAAACTAGTGGTCCCTCTCAAGTCTACTCCTTATTTACAGTGTGGCCCTCTGGGTAGAGCTACCAACACTCATGGTCCATCTCAAACTGTAGAATGGGAACAATGCATCCCAGTTTTGAGAATTTTTTCCCCTTCTGAACATTTATTAACAAACCCCAAAATGGAATGCATTTCTAGAGTTTCACTGGTCGTCTATCTATGAATAATAAATTGTAACAGCCTACAAATGGTATTACTGGGGGACATAAATTAACAAGAGCAGAACAAACCTTAATTACGCGATCAATTACAGGGGTTCCTTCTTCAAAAGATCCATGAGGATTGCTCATGAGAAAATCAGTAGGAAGTGTCCCCTGTAGTTTTGTGTATTTGCTTCGTAAAAGACCTATGACTCTTTCCACATGGATGCGGACACTGGCAATACCCCTTGTTGTTTCAACGTCAACTGGGTCAAGTCGATCCTTGCCTTTCGTAAGACCTGCAATTACTAGCTTTGCTCCCTTGAAGGCAAACCTCTCATGAATAGTGAAGCCACGATCGGCCATCACCATGTACCCCGGAACCAACTTACTCAATATCCCACAGTTTTCAGTCAAAAACTTGTCTGAAGTTCGACCACCCCATGCCTCAGAAACATAGGAAATGGTACCTTGTGGTGTGATACCAATCAGCACCTTGATAGTGTTGTGGTGCTTGTAGGAACTAAGTGTTCATGCTTTAGCAAGTAAATTAGTGGGTTTTTCAATGAAAATTTCAAAGCAGTCAATTATTACAGTAGTTTTTGTGCCAAAGCTGAACTTGAAGCATTGTGGCATTGTTCTTATAAGACTTTCACGATCAGGCCAGTGGACAAATGGAGATAACCTTATGTCCATAGTCATCAACCAAGAATGAAATGTCCTGGATACTGTAGGAACTGAGATATTGAAGTGACAAGCTAGGTCTTGAAGAGGTACATCTAATCTCAACTTAATCAGGACCATAACGAATTCTTGGAAAGGACTCAGTGAATGAAAGCGACAAGAAACAGACGGTGACACGAGTTCAAACACAAAGTTCAGAATTTCATATGATGGGAGACCAGTGTAAAACAGTACTTTATCCTCACTATTCCTGAAATACTCTTTGTCAAATTTGATGACTTTCTTATTTGACGCAAATAAATAATCAAAGTCCTTTGTCTGTGAGTTTGCATCATAAAATTTACGGCGGAAAACGTCAGTCTGAGTACACATCTCGCCAAAGCTTTTGACTTCAGTGTGACAACTTTTCTCATTTTCAGCAATGTTTTGATCGGCAAAGGAAATATCAATTTCCTCTGTTTCTTGAGTTTCTTCTGTTAATAAACCCAAATCACTGCTTAAAGGTGTAAAGGATATATTGGATGCTTGAGTTCCTTCATCATTCAAGCGAAGTTTCTTCTCGATCTCTACTTTTGTTTCGTTTAACTTCCTCCGTCTAGCTTTAGCTCGCTCCACCCGATCCTGATCTGCTGTACTGCTATCCTTCTTTTTTTCTTTTTGAATGTCCCAGATTTAGGGTTGGCACCCAGTCAACATTGAACCTATCAATGTCTTTTGCTGGCTTACCTGGGACGAAATGACGGCTACAAACACAGTCATTTTTAAGGATTTGCTCCGTCAAGTGATCTCTGCTTACAGCCGCTATCCACTGCGTTTGACGCTCTATTGAACGCTCCTCGGCTTCCTTGCCATAATTAGTATCAATTGAAGGCACTCTAAAGAAAGAAACGTCTTTATCTCGCCCGCTTCTTGCGTGGCAATCCCCGAATAAGCGCAGAACCATCACGACTTACTTTGTAACATGAGCTTTACAGTGTTTGTTTGTACACCAACATGGCGGATAGCAACGGTTGTCAGGACTTTGGTCACGTGAGTGAAAACCGAGAATACTAGTTTTATCTGGGTCAGAAGTAAGTTCCTTCTCTCAAGCGTGGAAACGGAGTGGGCAATCCTCAAGCAGGGTCTGTTCCAGTTCCAAAAACGTTCATTTTTTTTCCTGTTGGGGAGCTGGCGGAACCTATACAGCTCTTGCCGTTCAGCTTGTTGGAGGAACAGAAGGGTGCTGTGCAACGGCAGCATCAAAATACTGAGTCCTCACATTGTGTAGGTTTGAACCCCAGCCGTAATTGTTCTGTGCGTTAGTGGCCCGGTAGTCGTGGTCAAAGGCTATGATGTCCTTCGTCTGGAATCAAGTTCCTTTGATCACCAAAAACTTTAAATAAGCGAGGCATTCTTCTGCCTCGCGCGGGTTCTTGGTGAATAGAGATTGGACTCAAAAATTTTAATATTTGCAAGCATAAATTGCGTATAAGAAAGCTGAAAGGGTTTCAGCTGTTTACCGTCACGGCCATAGATTAAATCTGAAGGCGACAATGGCTTACATTCCGGAGAAGAGCGCGAGTCTGTAGTAATGGAAGGAGAAGCAGCAGGGGTTTTGGGCCACCTCATTGTCCTTGAATGGCGAGGAGATTGAAAACGCCGCTTCAATGTCAAAAGCTCTTGTGAGTCAATGGTGGGGAGAAGACCAGAGGCCTCTGAAGGAACAGGTTTGGAGGGCAGGGGATCATCCGTGTCTTGCTAGAGGCGGGAAATTACAGGATGAAGGAGGATCTTTTGGCCTGCCACAAAACCCATGTCAGCCAAATCTTGTTCTGAAATGGCGGCTAAAAACGACTTTGAAGTTATATGGTTCTGAACCAATACGTCCATTACATCTTCTGGGATTTTGTTGGATCGACAAAATTTGGAGAGCAAACTGCTGTCACGGCTAGATGGCTTTCGAGATTTCTTGCTCGCTCGTTTAGGAGGCATAATGAGAATTACAATGAAATGAAAAACAAAATGTAAATGCCGCTTGACTAAGTTTGCTGGAATAACAAAGCCCGTGTGCTTATGCAAACACATGATGTGCCCAGTTAATGATTACTAACTCTAACTAGGTATTATACTGTTATTGGCTGACATTCAATACTGTAGAATATTTAAATAACAGCTACTACTTTAAATATTGGCAGCAAATTCTAATAGCCTTCATGTTCAACAGGACTATTAAAAAGCTACAGTAAAATAGTGTAATTAGCTACTGGCCAATTGGAACCTGCAAGTCATACCTATTCTGTTCACAACAATGCTAAAACGTGTTAAGATGTTCTTAACTGGCCGTGAAATCTCAAAAATTTAGCCCTTGAAAATAGCACAATATATTACGTTTTTTTGGAACCCTCTTCGAAAGGGGACCCCCCAATGGGTTTTGAACCCCCCCCCTGAGTATCACCCCTTCCCCTTTGGCATATCTCGTGCAAGACAAATAGTCGTAGTAGAAATGGAGTCCACACCATGTTTTTCAATTTCAAACAAGGTTTTATTACATTGCCTTAGAAATAACAGCAGTGGTGGCCCTAATAGCAAAAAACGGGAAGAAAACTAGGCAGCGGTGTGTCTGTTATAGCTCAAGTACTGCATGCGCCTAATGGTGAAAGTGCAGTGTTCAAAATGTGCAGACTACTTTTGGTTTCCTTTTGCCAACTGACGCAGGATCTTGTCCTGGTCAGAAATAAGCTTTTCAAGTCCTTTGTGGGGCTTGGCTTTGTTTTTCTTGTGCTCAGCGGTTTGAAGCTTCATGGTCCTGGGAGAAGTCCTCGTCTTCGTCGACAGGGCTGGGCTGATATCTGCTTGTTTGCCTTGCCCTCGGCATCGTCGTTGCTCTTGGCTAGGGCACTTATTCCACTTACTTCGAGGGTGGATGGACGTCTCCTTGAAGTGGTTGCTGTTGGCCTCTTGTTTGTCCTACCTCTGTCTGTAGACGGTAAGCCCACACGTCTTCGGGATATGGATGGTCCAGCAGAGGAGCCTTGGGTTGTTGGATCGGCATGGGCCAGGCTCCTTCTGGATCTGCTGGGCCGTGCTTGATGGCTGTCATCATCTTCCTCTTCCAAATACGCTGCTGTATCGCAGTCGTTGGTGGATCTTTTGATGGTGCGGCGCCTAATCAAGATGTTGTCGATGAGATACCGCATCATGTTTTTGAACGTTGGGCCCGCCTTGAATTTTTCGGAGGTGGCAGCTCGAACCATCCGCTCTGCAAAAGCATCCGGGTTGTGCATGAGGCAGTTGATGACGAGAACGTGGACTGCCATCATGAGAACGGGGCCGACGGCATTAAAGGCGTCCGTAAAGAGGTCTTCCACCCAGGGGTCAAAATTAATGGCTTTTAGGATTTGCAGAAGGTCCTTGGCATCCGGGGGATCGGTGTCCAGTTTGTCCTTGTTGTCCACTCGTCCAGTTTGTCCTTGTTGTCCACGCGCCACAGGTTGTCCACGAAGTCTTCTGTGAAGACTGTCCTCTATAAGCCATAATGTTCGTTCAGTTATCCTTTAAGGTGCTAGCCATTTCGGAGATAGCTATGTTAGGTTGTGAGAGCCACTTGCAATTCCAGTCGAAAAGACGACATATGATTTTGTCATCACTCAGCTTGGCTAACGCTTCCCCGTAGTTTAACATAAAACTACGGGGAAAGTGCTTGTTGTAATTCGGCTTTGGTGTAGAGCCATTGTTTCCACCAGAATGAGACATAACTGTAAAAAGAAGAATCGTTAGTGGTGGAAGGTGTGTCTGTGCAAAACAGAGACTTGGAGAGGGTTGGTCATCCTAAAAGGCTTTCACGGCCAAATTGGGGGATGTCACTCTGGAAGGGCAGTGTGGGGAAAGAGCAAAGACAAGACTTGGAGAAATGGTTATTGTGCAGTGCTTTGGATTCAGCCGTGGAACCCCGTTGTGAGGTATAGGCCCTTTTCGGGATGAGCACGGGTTACTGGGGACTCTCACCACGACGAGGTAGCACTATGGGAGAGTCGAAAGATGTGAGTTGATGAGTGGTTTAGAACAGACAGAAAGGGAGGTCCACAGGTGGCTCTCTTACGGCACTCCCCAAGGGTTGGTTACTTTAGCTCATGTTCTCCGACACAAGAGTGTACCTGTGGTACCTAGTGTTGTTGTTGTCTGTTGTAAGAAAAGAGATAGAGCGTTGGAATGGCAAAACGGAGCAGGATGGTCATTTACAAGTTAGGAAGAACTGCATGATGTCGAGAGAAAAAAAGACAGTTGTTGAAGAGAAGCGAGACTATTGTGAGACATTGGTCAAGATGGTGGCCTGTTCATAGCTGCACCGGCGTTAGTTGGTCTGCATAGATGGGCTGCAGCAAAGAGATGGCCGATTTTCTCCTTACTCTGGACAGGCCGACATAGGCAGTACCGGCTGGAACCAACACTGAGTCTAGCCAGATGATGAGATGGTGAATGTTTTGCCCTTGAGCCTTTATGATCGTCTGGGCATAGGCTGGCGTAAACGGGCAACGTGTGACTGGCCTGTCGTCCACCATGTGTGACTGGGTAGACGAAAACCTGTTGTCCTTCGGGCAGACGGAGGATGATGGTATTATTTTGGGAGGATACAATGGTGGCTTGTTGACCGTTGACGACACGGGCGGCCTTATCCCGGTTCTCCGTGAAGATGACGCGCATGTCCCTGTGCGGGTAGATTGGCTCAGAGTCCGCTGTGGAGGCGCAGGGAATGTTCGTGAGAGGGCGTCCCTGAAATTGTTGGCCGGCAACGATGGTGTTGATGCGTTGCGCTCCTTTGCGGGACACTGTCATAATGGTGCTGTTCAGATGGGTCTGGAAGGCTGTCTAGATTTGATGGTCGGTGAGCTGTCCTTCAGGGCAAAGAACAATGCCGTGCTGCATTTTGTCCACCTGCTCTAGGGTCGGGCGGATGAACGGTATGAGGTCCAGAAATGCAGCATATTCGGGATTGACGATTCGGAATTGTTGGTGTAACCGGTGAATGACTGCGTTAGAGGAAGAGAAGGTGGCGTTATCGTTGATGATGGAGGTGGTGGAGGTGATGTGGCCGTTGACGGTCTTCAATGGTTGTTGCTGACACCTTTACCTGCCAGGACCACAACGGGGCGAAGGTTCATGCGATTAAACGTGGAGGCCATTACTCCAAAGATGGGTGATGAGATCATCGACGCCTCATCGGCGACAATTAGGTCATACTGATTAATACGGTGGTTGATTTCATTTGGGTAAGGCCCGTCAATTGGGATGCTGAAAGCACCATGGGCCACCATTCGTTGGGCCAGCAAGGCTACAGGAGCGGCTACTAGGACGGACAGTTTGTGGCGAATGGCATGAGAAATGGCACGGATCAGTACTTGTGACTTGCCCGTGCAAGGCTTCCCCAAAAGAACGCGGTATTTTTGCCAGCAAAGTCCATATAGGCACGTCTGATGCTTCATGTCAAATGCATTTACTTAGCCTAGTTCCTTAGGCCTCTTTTTGTCAATGGTTGTTCTTTCTCCTTTTATATTTTACTCGATTGATAATATCAGGGATAGTGAACTTGCACAGAAGTTCCATCCCATGTATTTCGTTTTCAACGGCTATCTTAACAGCGGTTTGCAAAATGGCACTTCCATTCACCATACTCCGACATGCCCTCAGAAGAAAATTTGTCTTCTTCATCAAAAATGTTTCTAATGTCGAAGCTGGGATTAGATGGAGCTAGAACATCAGAGCTACATGAACTCATGGCAGATGAAAAAATAAGATTCTTTTTCTCTGAAAGAGTGTGTTTTTGTATGGGTGGTTCTGAAGAGGGTGTGTCATCTTCCTCTTCATGCTTGTTATTAGATTTGCGTTCAAAACGCCATTCACTTCTCACTCTGTCAGATGCGTTTTTCGAATCTGCTTCCTTGAGAACAGGATTATCTTTCATTTTATTTCCAAAAACTTCCATGGTAACACATTTTTTTTGTCAATTTCGTTAGCCATAAGTTCCTTTAGGGCTACCACCTCTTCTTCCTCCCAAGACAAATGCAGATTTTTTTTCTTTTAGGTTACTTCTTTTGATGACAGATGCAGGTGTTTTCTCATGTGCTGTCTTGATTTTGGGCAGGTTACTTTCTGCTTCTAGGCATGTCCCTTGTTTTTCTTTGTGTTCCATGAGATCGGGAAGCTGACTTTTCATTTCTTTATGGTTTTGATGAACGCTAGTGGCAGCAGATTTACGGAATATTGTTGAGAAAACGTGCCCCTCCATTCCTCCCTTTTTCCATGCTACATTTATGATGGTAGATAGCTGACCAGATTCTAATTTTGATCCAGTCCAAGACAGAAACACCTCGTTACCCATGTCAGTGTTATCTTCTCCATCTGATCTTGCCACTTAACTGCGCAGTTTGTCTACATAAACTATCAAATATGAGTATAGAGTTGTGACAAGACAACTTGGGCAGGGCCATGGGTATCTGTGGTCTTGTGCTTGCTTGCTCTCTTTACTCCTGAATTGGACGGTGTGGGTTGTGGTTGCCGAGAAACTGGCTACCAGACAGGAACTATACAAAACGTTATTTCAGAAATTTCCCAAACAGTTTCTATACCGATTTGAACAGATTTCTTCTAAAAACGTTAACAAAACGTTATTTCAGAAATTTCCCAAACAGTTTCTATACCGATTTGAACAGATTTCTTCTAAAAACGTTAACAAAACGTTATTTCAGAAATTTCCCAAACAGTTTCTATAACGATTGTTGCAGATTTCTTCTAAAAACGGTAACAAAATGTTGCTTCAGAAATTTCCCAAACACTTTTTTGTAAACTTCGATTGTTCCAGATTTCTCTCAAAGACAGTCAAAAGATACTGCTTGAGAAATTTCCGAAACAATCTTTACAATAAAGGATGTTCCAGATTTCTCCTAAAAACGGTCACAAAGTGTTGCTTCAGAAATTTCCAAAACAGTTTTTATATACTGATTGTTCCAGATTACCGTTTAAATAAGGATCACAAAATTTGTCTAACTGACTCTAGCGCATCCCCCAAATTAAAATAGTGCATGTACAAATTAATTTCCGTGTGTTAGATAACTGAGTAATTTTTAAGTCCTAAATAGATATAGCACATCAAAATTAAGTCAGATATGAATTAATATATATCCTCAAGGAAAAGTACAAAGAATTCCTGATTAAAGCAAAATTAATTAAAAGCAATAGCAAGCATCTGATGTAAGCGTGTTTTCACTAACGTTCAACCATTCAAAAAAATTAATCACTGCTTTCTGGCTTTTCATTAGAAGCAAAGTCCTCCTCTAAATTTCCATGAATTGCATGCAACTTCTCCACATTCTTATCAAACACTAAGCAGTGCTTCCCTTTCTTAAAGCTTGCAAGTGCGGCAGAACCTGGAATTGACATAACAAATTAATATGGTTTTTAGTCAGCTGTGGATGATACGATTGTTATTTGTACTCAGAAATCGAAGTTGGTTTCTTTTGCATTAGACTGCTACCAGTCTCCCAGGATTGTCACGCAGGTGAACATGTTTTTTGCGTAAACGTCTTGTTCCAAGCCCATAAGGCTTAACTCTTCCCTGTCTACTTTGTTCAGGAGCAGCTCCAGTTCGTCTTCATTCAAATTCCCCCTTAGACATTTAAATTTTGAGACCAGGCAGTCTATTGTTGTTTGTATGTTTGAATCCGATGATGACATCCTGTTCATGATTCTGGTAGTCACTTTTTGTCCGAGGATTTCTAGATTGCCATATTTTTCAAGAATGCTGTCCAACAGCACGTGACGTTTTTTCACTGAATGAACTTAGAAAAAAACACGATTTCAAGATGCTGCAAATACAAGATAACAAAAGTTTTATCAAGATTAGAAATTTTAGCCTAGATTCTCATCCTTTTGCTAACACATAAATCTTTGATATTTTGCTGAAATACTTAAATAAACCAATAGGTAATGGGCCTTTCGTGTCTGTTGGTCTTCATTATCATATATATTGCTGATTCAGCCATCTCAGAAACTCATAAGGGGTTGAAACGTGTAACTCTCATATGTTTGCTTTGTCCGATGCTCGTGATTATTCATTTTCGAAAGTACCATATTTGGAACGAGAAGAAACTTCGTAAACAACTTGACGTAATTTTACTTGAGGTTCCCGCGCCCACTTAAAAAAATGGCCAACAAAGGGGGGGGGGAAACTCCCAAAAGTCGAGAAAGCTTTCAAAGGTTGAAACCAGGAGTCGTACCCAAACACTGAGCAGGAATATATTATTGCCTTACCACCTGAGCCAAACGTAACATTATGAAACCCATTGACGTCCTCGCAACTTCTTGAAGTTGTCACTTCAAAAAATGATGCCTCGTTGACCCTCTGCATGCAAAGTAAACTTATACTGCAAATAGGTTTTTAAAATTCTTATATTAAAAGTCTAGAGTCATTATATTAAATTCTTATATTAAAATTCTTATATTAAGAGTCTAAATTCATTAGCTGCGTATCGAAAAGTGTCCAAAACCTGAACCTGACATCTTCGCAAAAAGAGATGCGTGTAATGAATGTGAGAAGCATTTATTCATCTTGGATGTTGTAGTCACGATCGTGTTTTGAGCGAATTTTATGAATGAACAAACTCAAAACAATAGACAGAGAAGCCGTTTCTTGAAAATTTTATTCAAATCCAAAAAGTTAATCCTTTAAAGCAATTCGGAAAACACTATCTGGATTGTGGATCCGTTCACGCAATTGGAATCGGCTGAGGACATGGCAAAATTCAACACAAAATCCATCTCAAATCGGGGCACATTTTGTAATTTTTCTTTAGCGCCGAAGAGAAAAATTTATAAAACGTCTATGAAACATTTAAAAATACATAAATTCCCTCTCAAAAACGTAATTGTCTTGGCCATAGAGTGCAAAATGTACCTGAAAATTCAGCAAAACCTTCACTGCCTTGGTTGCATTTCAAAACAGACCATGCGCTCCGTCGTGAAGAAAACAAGGTTGAATTCCTCGAAGGACGATTTCTTAATGAAAAGCTTCCCTTCCTCCACAAAAAGAAAGCTGAGCATTCCTTTGAACTTTCACTTTCAATTTTTTGTCTTTTAACGGTGTATTTTTAACCCTGAAATGCAGAACTCTTGTCTTAAAACATCTGCATTGTGATCGTGGGGCAGCCATTTTGTCACTAAGGTTTCCAAATATGGTAAAATTGAATATTCATGAGCATTGAACACGAGTTATACGTTTCAACCCCTTATGAGTTTCTGCCCNATACATCATTGCTACTTAAATGCAAGTGATGTATACAAAGAGTATACATCATTTTTTTTTGCTAAGCCAAATCTTGCTTGATGTATATTTGATGTATACTAAAAATGTACACCATGGCAATGTAATACATACGGTGTATACTATTTGTCTACAAAAAGTATACTATCAGTGCTCTAATTTTGGTAAGGGTGGCCATCGGGTAAGATGAAGCTTGTAGGCCTTTCTTACCCAATCGCGATTTTATATTTTGCCGATCCCACAGGTGCAGATTAGTTTTGTTTTCGTCTTTCTTAAAAAGGAAAATGAATAACTATTTTATTGACCAGGCTGGTCAATATAATGGCTGCGGGGGATATTAGCCTCATTCTTTTTGTTTTATTTTACGTTTCAAGTTGACTTCGACAGGGATAAGCAAAGAGAAACGGCAGTTTTTGTAAGCTAACTTCAACTCAGTCTCATTGAAAAGCGGAAAAGCACTTAGTCAATGTGCATGACATACAGATTCTACAAGGACAGATTGGAAGGTTTGTCTCCATTCTTGTGATTTTTGGCCATGAAACATTTCGTTCAGTAAGGTACGACACAGCTGAACCTTCAATCCAAGAAAAACAAAAAAATAAAAATAAACAATGTTGCTTGAATTATAATTTATGGTAAAAGGAAACAATTAAAGAACCACAGCGTTCTTAGTGCAGGAATGGTTAAAAAAGGTTTTCTGCTTTTTTTTTTTACAGGTGTTCTCTAGGACTTAGCCAAGGATAACCACAAACCTTTTCTCTGGTAGTGACCTCATGGTTCATCTTGTCTATATGATTATGTAACTGCACTAACCGCAATGCATCAACAGTCCGCATTTCTAGACAATAATATCCAAAAGAAATTAAAATCATAAGAAAGTAAAATTAACAAAAAGACAAATTAACAAAAAAACAGCGGGGGAACAGAAGGCCAAGCAAAGAGTGATTGTATTGAATAAAGAAAAGCCTCGATAAGAATTATTGAGCATGCTTATTTTTGAAATAACTTACAGTGTTTGCAGATATTTTTGGAGAACGGTTGCATGAAGCTGGCTTTGAAAGCTGAAGTAAGGTCCGTGAGGTAAAATTTTCATTAGAGCTTTTAGAGGTATACCTTCTTTTACCTCTAGTTTTGAAGATGATTCGTAATACATTCAAGTATTTGTGAATCTAACACTTCAATACAGTTCCGCAAGTGACCCCATGCGGATATACATTTGCCTTTTTTCAAGCGGTGTTGTTACATTGTTACAAAGTGATAATGTAATCATATAATAATATATCTATAACCGGAACATAGCCAGTTAGTAATTTGATTTCCCATTGCCCTACCAGAGCTGCTCACCTGCATAAAGCCGGACATAACAAACTTCAGTGATTCCGGAATGTGACCCTCTTGTTGTAATTCACTGAGAGCTTGCATCCTGTGGTTACCGCCTATAACTTCTATTTCATAACTTTCTAATTGATCTTCCACGAAATAGGACTTGTCTTTGAGGTCTTTAACGATTCCAGTCACTGGCTTCGCGAAAGACAGGGAATGCTGGAGGAGCTTCGACTTAAAAACATCGACGTAGTTTTTGTCCAAGTTTCTCAATTTAAAGGCCTCTCTCGGAGGACACAAGCAATCTGTAATAATCTTGAAAGTACCTGTAAGATTAAAGTAATTTGTGTGTAACATTTCTAGCCACTAAAGTATTGATTACCTAACCTGAGTCAGTTTTGTTTAACTGAAATCGATAAAGTGTCAATGCTACTTAAAGTTTAAAATATAATATAATACTGTTTCAATTTTGATGTTTTATCTCGGCAAATCAGTCAGAAAAACGATTCTAGTTCAACGGAAACCACACTATTTAGTGCTTTTAAGATAAGAACCTGCCTCCAACTCTTATCATGATGTGGTATGTCTCCTCCATCCCAAGATTATCGAGTTCACCACGAGCATACCTCTCATTAGTACCAACCACTATAAACTACAATACGCCAGTATGGATTTACTCAGTTTTGCTTTTTGTGGGACACTTTGCAATGTGTGATTGAGGCCAGTTTTCACCAGCAATGGGAATCAAAGAAACCAACTTTCTCGGTTTATCTCATTTGTATCCCATATTTTGCGAAAATATAAAGACATGTCATTTTTACCTGCCTCGTTCATTTTTTTGGAATCACTGTTTAAGAAAAACACCTTTAAGATTGCCTTGTTTTATGCTAAGAACAACACTCGCAGAATCATTCATGCTGCACGTGGAGTCAGCACTGAAATTTTCTTTCCCAAGGGAAAATTAAACTTTTGATAATTCGACTGAACATAGATTAATTAAAAGTTTGTTTTTAATCTGTTGGTCCCCAATTGGTGAGTTTTGTCAAAATTTTAGTCGCCAAATATTTTTTCACCAGCCATGGCGACCAAAATGGTCGCAGCGTGGAGCCCTGCCCTTGCATAATATATCAGTACCTACATGTACCTTTTATTATTTCATGAATCACACATTTTCTTTTGTTATTCAACATCCTTTATTTAACTTACATACTTCATGAATATTTAACTAACTGAAAGTCCGGGGAGGGCTTGATAATGTAGCAGGGAAGAGCGGGGCTGATGAATTGAATAAATTGCTTATTATAAATGCAAGGGCAATATCTATATAAATACCCAGTATTTATATAAATACCAGGTATTTACCTGCCCTGGGCAATATACAAATAAATCCCTTCCATTTATAATGAGCAATTAAAGCAAATCATACACGTCCTTTGACTCCGCCAAACATTCTGAGAAAATTTCTCCCTTTAACACAAATATAGAAATTTATTCTGCAACTATAGAAAATACAGTAGTATCCCATATATCATGCAGGCTATGTGTTCACTCTAAGAAAACTTTAAGTCTTTGGAAAATTTCGTCGTCACTTACACGCTTCCATGATCTTTCTTCTTCCGAATTTCCAAAACAAACTTCCCAAGCCAGTAGTCAAGCTGCTCATTAGCGGCTTTCTTAATGTCAGAATTGACTTCGTAGTATTTCTCTTTGCTGCTATTCTTTTTAACTTTTACATTGCGTTCGACAGCCCATTCCTCCCAGCAACGTACCGCCCATGAAGTATTAACTTTCGTGTTTGCCGGCATTCTGGACTCTCTTCTCTTCTCGACTTCGTTATCACAAACAACAACCATATTACGCCCAGGATTTTCTTTCTTTTCGAATTCAACACTATGTCGTTCGCTTACTTCTTCAAAGTCTCCCACTAACTCTTCCAAATTCAACTCGGGAAAAAGGCTCCTGAGAGAAACTATTTTGCGTTAGGAAAATTTCGTCGTCCCTATCCATTGCCGCTCTCACAAGTGTACTGGCCCCCAAAAATACCAAGACAAAAATAAAAAAAACACAAAAGGTTTGAAATTTGATTGTTGTCGGCTTAGTAAACAAACAATGCACTATTGTTCTCCGTTTCTCACCTAAGTGAGAACAAGTAGTTTGAACAAATTATGAGTCGTGAAACGCCCTTTCTCGATGCTGTGTGAAAACCTTTACAATACTTACAATGAAATACGTCATTGTCTGCGGTCGGATCAAAAAATGACAAACAAACAGATGTCAAAAACAAGTGGCCAATTATTGCCCTGTGAAAGACGACCTTTATGTAACCTATACCTCATGAAAAATATCATGAAATAAGTTAGATAAACCCCTCGAACGTCGGTATTAATCCATATACATCCCTCGGGCCTACGGCCCTCGGGATCTATGTGGCTTAATACCTCCGTTCTCGGGCTTTATCTCTTACTTACAATTTCCTGTTCATCGTAAACCTTTAAGATAACCTTTACTGTTTTTAGTGTATCGTATAATAGGTAGCACCATGAAATGTTTTAAAACAGGATTTAAGGAGTATTTAAAAAGAAGAAAACTGCTTGGTTTAAAAAGTATTGGAATAAAGGCCTTTTTTAAACATAATTTAACCTTAATGTGTTTAGTATATTTTCAAAGGATTAACTAGCCTCTACTCGATGTCCCATGGAAATAAAAAAAATCATTTAAAAATTACTTTTAAAAAGAATCTAAACAGACTGTTTTTGAAGTATATTTAGATAAAGTTACCTGGACCTCTGCTGATGTGAATTCTGTTTTAACTTGCATAAGAAAACCTGGTTCGATCCCTGTTGTTGGTTGTTTGGGAGAGAAGGCCCTCTCCTATAACGGTGGTAACTTTTTGTATCACATTGAGCCAGGCATCAAACTATCCTGAAAACTACAGGCAAGTTTGTTCACTAATTTCAAAGATCTTATTAATATTACGTTACGTAATGGTATGGTAATTTGCTATTTTCATTTTTCACACTGTGACACATTGCGTTACAGATTATATTATAGAAGCCGATAAGGACTCCAGTCCTTTTCAAAGTCATTTGCCATGTGGGTGACAAAATTACATCAGCATTGAGATCCTGATGGACGAAATTAGAACAGAAATGACCTTTACAAGTGCAACACTTGTCATATGGTTTATCACCCAAATTCCCCTGTAAGATCGAAGCTGGGTGGCATGGTTTCTCATCTTTTGAAAAGAAGGGGAATGAGCAGCTACACTTGCTGCTACGTTGTACATTTGGCCTGGCACTTCAGGAACTTAATTTAAAACACAACCACAATAAGACTTTCTTCTGTCTTTAAATTTTAAAACCACGGTGAAGTTCGGCGCAGTTGTGCGTTTGTAAAAGGAACTTCGATACTCCACTCCATTGATTATTGTACGCTTGAAGATCTATACTCTTCTGTTACCAAATTCGATGTCTCCCACACACGCTCTGTAGATCCCACAGCAAAAGTTCCCGCTGAAATTTCTACCCCAACAGTCCTTAGGAGATAGAGCAAACACATACATCTCAAAATCAGAATCATAAAGCCATGGAGCCTGTGCACAGTACAGCTTGAGGAGGGCACCAGCCTCCTGCACATCTGCTTCTCAAATGCTGTCTTTGAGGAGGCGGTAAATTCTTCCCACAAAGAAAGCAAGGTGTTGCCAAGAACTATGGTAGACAATAGTACACAAGAAAAGCCTTCTTCTCAGTGACTGAAAAGGAAAAACAGAAAGAGACTCTCTTCAATAGGTACAACCAGATGAAATTATGTAGGATACACTGTACAGTCACTAATATTACTGTTTTGGTATGAGAACAGGATGAGGGTGATCATAATAATAATTATTTTTATTTAAAATGTTGCTCACTGTTTCGTTCTACGCTTTTAATCACTCAAAATCAATCTTACACGAGTACACAGAACCACGTGATCTACAGAGAGTATATTAGCGGATCCGACATACATTAACTAGCATGCATTAGTCACGTTACATCCCCCTTCCTTTGAGGTAAAGACAACAACTTAAAACCAAGATCACTATGCTTATAATCAGAGAATCAATGTTCGATAATCAATGTCCTAGTGACAATCACTCGTCAAGTCTGGTTTCTAGCAAAAGTTCAGAGTCCCTTTACCCTAGCGCAAATAGTCCTTAAGATATGCAGGTTCTCTGATTGTTCAGTTGGGACATTCTGACTCAGTAGCCGGTGTTGTTTGCTGTTCACTGGGTTGCTGTTTGGCTCCAGGTGTCTCGGGTGGCCTGTCACGCTCAGCTAGGGACGGTTCCTTGTCCCTGTTTGGGGTGACTGCTGGTGTTTGGGCAGGAGTTAGATCTTGGGACCTCTGTGGGGTAGGCTGCTCTCTGAGGTCCACCCTGTTCCGTGGATAGGTTCCACTCTCAGACTCGACTTCATAGGATCATTCATCATGTCGTTTAGTAACCGTTGCCTTTTGCCACACCGTCTGTCCAAGTCGAAATGGCCTCATCCTTACCACATCTCCATCCTCTAAGGGGGAAAGGTCTCAGGCCCCCTTGTTGTAGTACATGGCTTGCCGCGCTTGTCTTGCCTGGGTTTTCTTCTTTACTGTTTTGTTTGTACAGACTGCGGCTTAAATAGCTCTTTGGTCGTTGGGAGTTGTGTCTTACAACGTCGGCCTAGCAACCGTTGGGCAGGGCTGGTTCCCATTGACTCAGTGGGAGTGTTCCGTTGTGCTAGGACTGCAAGGTATAGGTCTCCTTTGGTGTCTTTGGCCTTTCGCAGAAGGCGTTTCGCCTCTTTAACAGCTGCTTCTGCGTTGCCGTTCGTCTGCTGATGTCCAGGACTCCCCAGTCGGTGCTCAAAACCCCATTCGCTGGCAAAGGTGGTGAATTTCTCGCAAGCAAACTGTGGACCATTGTCACTTATTACGACGTCTGGGATCCCTTGTCTCGCAAAGTGACACTTCAGCTTCTTTATGACTGTGCTCGCTTTTGTGTTGGGAAGATGGTCGATTTCCCAGAAACTTGAGAAATAGTCAACAACGATTAGGTAGTCTTGGCCATCAATGGTGTACAAATCTGTACCAATCTTCTCCCATGGGCGTTGTGCAATTTCATGGCTCATCAAGGACTCTGTCTGTTGTCTCGCCTCATATTTGCTACACGTCTTGCATTGTGAAATGTACTCCTTCAGTTCCGCAGCCATGCCGGGCCAGTACATGCACTCTCTGGCTCTCCTCAAACAGCTGTTTACACCTATTTGTGAGCTGTGAAGACGATCTTTTATCTTTGGCCACATCCTCTTCGGGATGAGTAGTCGCTCTCCTTTGAAAACAAGACCGTCATAAACGCTCATTTCATCCCTGAAACTGAAGTAGGGGGCCAAGACAGCTGGTAGTTCCTGCTTTTCCTCTGGCCAACCATTCTGGATTACTTCCTTCAACTTCTGCGAGACCTCATCATCACGGTTGCTGCTCCTCAGCTCCTCAAGTCTTTNCTTCGGGATGAGTAGTCGCTCTCCTTTGAAAACAAGACCGTCATAAACGCTCATTTCATCCCTGAAACTGAAGTAGGGGGCCAAGACAGCTGGTAGTTCCTGCTTTTCCTCTGGCCAACCATTCTGGATTACTTCCTTCAACTTCTGCGAGACCTCATCATCACGGTTGCTGCTCCTCAGCTCCTCAAGTCTTTCGTCAGCCATCGGCAGTAGTTGGACGGCATTCACACGTTCAAACTCTCCTTGGGAATTCTCAGTGGTTGGTAGAAATGCCCTACTGAGGGTGTCGGCAAGGTACATCTCTGGACCTGGCTTGTAAACGATGGACCTGTCATACTTCTGCACGTTCAACAGCATCCCTTGTAGCCTCTTGGGTGCGCTTCGTAGTGGTTTATTGGAGATGGCTGCTAGCGGCTTGTGGTCACTCTGGACTGTTGCTGGGCGACCATAGACGTACTGATCGAATTTCTGAAGCGCAAACACTACTGCTAGCATCTCCTTTTCTATCTGTGCATATCGAGTTTCTGGTTCCGTCAAGGCACGGCTCGCAAACGCTATGGGTTACCCATTCTGCATAAGGGCGGCCCCAAGTCCCTTGTCACTGGCGTCACATTGTACGGTGAGTTCCTCCTCAGGGTTGTTATACTTCAGCAACGGTGCCTGTGTCACCAGTTCTTTGACCTTCTCGAATGCTCCATCATGCTCATATTTCCACTGCCATGGTGCTTCCTTACGTGTCAACTGCTGTATGGGTTCTAACACCTCTGCCAGGCGGGGCAGGAATTTTGCAAGATAGTTCACGAACCCACAGAATCATGGGCATTTTGCGTACGGCCTCGGCCTTTCAGACCATTTGCTGTGACCAGGTGTCCCATGTACGGGATCTCTTTACGCAGCAGCTTTAGCTTCTTCTTGTTGAGCTTCACTCCTCTCTCTCTGCACCGCTGTAAGAACTGTAGTAGCTTTGTGTTGTGATCAGCGGTCGCCTCTTCAGTTTCTCCTACTCCATAGATGATCATGTCATCGTGCACTGTCAGCAGACCATCAAGTCTATCCAGTGCCTGGTTCAGCCTCTTCTGGAAAATTTCACTGGCTACACTGACTCCAAATGGAAGTCGTTTCCACCGGTATCTCCCGTAGGGTGTGTCGAAGGTTGTCAGCTTGCTCAACTCATCATCCAGTTGCACATGCCAGTAGCCATTTCTGGCGTCTATTTTGGTGAAGACTTTTGCCTGTGCGAGGCTTGGAAGTACATCATCTATCACAGGTAGGGGGTATCTCTCCCTCTTTAGTGCTCTATTCAGTTGTTGAGGGTCCAAGCAAAGTCTCAGATCCCCGGATTCCTTTGTTGCAACAACTAGGTTGCTCACCCAGTCAGTGGGCTCATCGACAGGTATTAACACACCAATGTCTGTCAGTCTGTCGAGCTCAACTTTGAGCTTTGGCTTGATGGCGAATGGCACTCTTCTCGATGGTGCGATGTTGGGAGGCACGGGGGGTCAACGTCGAGGTGCTGTAGTCCTTCAAGGGTCCCCAGATCACCTTCAAATACGTCACTGTATTCTTCAATAATTTCTTGGGCTGTCTCTGCCTTTGTACTTGCTGTTTTCACTGCGGCAATTTTTTCGAAGTTCTCTTCATGCACTTCAATAAGGCCCATCTGCTGTATTACTGTTGCGCCTAGTAGTGTGGTCAAATTATCCTTGACAACAATGAACTCAACTGAGTATTTCTTTCGATTTCTAGGATTGCGGATGGTCACGCGACAGATTCCTTCCGGTTTANAGTGCTCTATTCAGTTGTTGAGGGTCCAAGCAAAGTCTCAGATCCCCGGATTCCTTTGTTGCAACAACTAGGTTGCTCACCCAGTCAGTGGGCTCATCGACAGGTATTAACACACCAATGTCTGTCAGTCTATCGAGCTCAACTTTGAGCTTTGGCTTGATGGCGAATGGCACTCTTCTCGATGGTGCGATGTTGGGAGGCACGGGGGGTCAACGTCGAGGTGCTGTAGTCCTTCAAGGGTCCCCAGATCACCTTCAAATACGTCACTGTATTCTTCAATAATTTCTTGGGCTGTCTCTGCCTTTGTACTTGCTGTTTTCACTGCGGCAATTTTTTCGAAGTTCTCTTCATGCACTTCAATAAGGCCCATCTGCTGTATTACTGTTGCGCCTAGTAGTGTGGTCAAATTATCCTTGACAACAATGAACTCAACTGAGTATTTCTTTCGATTTCTAGGATTGCGGATGGTCACGCGACAGATTCCTTCCGGTTTAAGTTCAGTCTTATTCCACATCTGCAAAATGCGTTTCGTCGGCTAGACATCTTCTTTGTTGACGTATTTGCTTGGCAGAACATTTACGGTTGCGCCGCAATCAATATGGAACTTAATGGGTTTTTCATTAATTAGCATCTGTGCGTAAATTTCACATTCCGAAACGCTGTTGACAGTTCCTGTCATTTCTGGCTTTGAGGTCACACAATAGAGGAATTCTTCCTCGCTGGTTGCGCCTTCCTCAACTTCGACATTGTGTCTTTTCTTTGGCTTTACATTGAGACGTTAAATGGTTTTTCTTTCCACACGCTCCACAAATACGGCCCCAAGCGGCGCAATTGGCTCTGCCTCTACGATGTTTTCTCCCACAGAAATCGCACGGCTTATCGCTTGTAGACATCTTGTCATCATTAGGTATCCGGTTTGGATTATTTTGGCCTGCTTCCTTCGGATATTTGTGCTCTGGTTTCTTTGGTGGAAATCTTTGGTTGACTTTATTGACATCTTCTGGTGTAGTCCGGTCCATATTCTTTAGCTGTGTGTTCGAGACTTCATCACTCCTTGCGATTTCGATGCACTTTTGCAACGTTAATTTGCCTTGACGCAATAGGCGCTTGCATGTGCCTCCATCACGTATGCGAAGGACAATTCGGTCGCGTATAAGTGTGTCATGTAAACATGTGCAGAAATTGCACGATTGTCTAAGTGTTCTCAATTCTCCAACGTATGCATCCATAGATTCACCTTCTTTCTGATCACGACTGTTAAACACGTACCGTTCATACGTTTCGTTGGTTTCTCCAATCGCATACTTGTCAAATTCTTTGATTATTTCCGACAGCTTTCTCCGGTTTGCTTCGCTTAAATCAAAGCTGTTGTATATCTTGATCGCGTCGGGTCCTATCGAGTAGAGAAATAGTGCCACTCTGTACTCTTCTGTTTGCTTCTCTAGCTGTGCTACAATGGAGTAGTTCTCCCATTGCTGCTTGTAGACTTTCCAAGTTGCTGCCTTGTGCTTTGCCGACAGGTTTAGTCCTGTGGGCAGCTGAATGCCTTGCATCATCGGCGGTGATGGTGGGACAATCTGCTGTGTCTGCTGTGCACTCGAAGACGGTGCTGGATCAGTCATCTTCTGTCCTTGTCTGAGCGGTTTTAAGGTTCGTTACTGCGCTCAGTATCAAACGGTGCTAAGGTTTGATGTGCGCTCACACTGCCACCATGTTTCGTTCTACGCTTTTAATCACTCAAAATCAATCTTACATGAGTACACAGAACCACGTGATCTACAGAGAATATATTAGCGGATCCCACATACATTAACTAGCATGCGTTAGTCACGTAACACTCACTATGTGTTCTTATTGGTCAAGATGCCTCAGATAATTTTGGAAATCAGTACGACCTCCTCAGCAATCTGCTAGCAGATAAGTGACTGATCTGTAGGTTTCAAGTGCAAACCTTATTCATAACACAGGTACTGATCAGTGTTAGTAGGTTTTTTGTAAACACTTGTAGTGAGGCGTCCTTATGAATCTTTTATGACCAATGTGTCAAGAAAGGAAATTGTCTTGTACAGTACAGTACAGTATTAGCAAAGGAACGAAGAAAAGAAAGACTAATTTACAAATCTAATTATTAATAAGAAATAGAAAAAAAACAGGTACGATGATATATCATATATACCATATATATCCACCTATTATTGACTTAAAAATACTCTAATGACATAAAAACTGTCTTACTTCTGCAAGCAGTCACCTAGTTCTCAGTGTGACATAGCTCCAATTTTGCACCACGCTTAAAGCTAGTGAGCGTTTTACTATTTCTTGTGCTTGATTTTAACGAGTTCCAAGTGTTAATAGATGGGTAGTGAACGGAACATTATGCAGTGGCTGTCCTGCACATAGGAACGTCAAGTTTTTACCTGAATCTGGTATTATATATGGATTCCTGTTCTTTTACTAATGTAGCAATTAAGGTAGGAGGGCGCAAGTCCATTCACTATTTTGGACAACTGTGTGACATCAAGTACTAACAGGAGATGTTTAATAGAGGACCAACCCAGTTCCCACAGGACTGGTGAGATATGGTCGAACTTCCTAGTATTAGTTAACACGTGGTCGGGAAAATTTTGTACAAGTTGTAGTTTATGAATGTTATGAATGAAAGTGCCAGCCCATACAGTAGAACAGTAAAACAGCTTACTAAAAACCAAGCAAGTGAAAAATGGTGAGGAGTACGGATTTGGAAAATAGATGCCAACTTTGCTTATACGACAAAGAGTAGAGATAAGGGACGAAGTCAATGTACTTACATGTTCATTAAATGTAAAGTTCGAGGCTAGTATGATAGGCGTACGTTGATCACTATAATTTAATTCTCGCATAGTCAGTAAATTATTGTGTTGTTCATCAGTATGGGTTAATACCACCAAGAAAAACATCGAGCTATTACAAACAGTGCAAAATTTTGCAGCCCAGATAGTTACTGGAACGAGGAAATTTGATCATGTTACACCTGTTCTTTAGCAGTTACATTGGCTGCCAATTATTAAACAATTCTGGGTTAGGGATGCTACCATGGTATTTAAATGCTTAAATGGACTTGCACCTCCATATCTTTGACGAAAGTTTAAAACCAGATCGGACGTGCTCAACTGCAACACTAGGAATNGAAGTGCACAACTGCAACACTAGGAATAGGGACCACCTACATATACCACTCTGTAGGACAGCTGCAGGTCAGTGCGCGTTTACCCTCAGAGGCCAAAAGCTGTAATTAGTCTCCCAGACGAGTTTCAGTTTATCACTAATTTCGATGGATTTAAAGTAAAAATAAAACAGCATTTTTTAAGGGTATTTTTGGAAAACTAAGTTTTACATATTGGACATTGTACATTAAGCTGAAAAGCCTTTTTGAGGAGATTAATAAAGTTATTATTATTATTATTACTATTATTATTAATACCCGGATCTTTGACTGAAGGTATGGGAGCTAGGTTTTGGTCAAGAAAAGGAACTCTAACATTTACTTAGTATCTGTCGCATTCCAAACAAACTGAGTTTGGTTTTACTAGGATTGATGCGCAGCATCAGGCGGTGATGAGACGAAGATCTTCAGTGACTTTAATCAGGCAGGAGTCAATGTCCTTGGATCAGAACGAAAGGTAAACCATCTTATCATCAACATATGACTTGACGCTTGAAAATTTGACAACAGAGGGTAAGTCTTTTATCTAAAGACTGAGCAGGAGCGGCCCTAAAATGGACCCCTGAGGTACGCCATGTGTAACGATTAGCTCCTCAGAGCGAGATGTTCATAGTCGTGTTGACTGCGTATGGTTGGTAAGGTAGCTCTCAAACCACTTTGTCGCTTTACTTGACACACTCAGCCCTTGCAACTTCAGGAGTGTCCTATGACATGCTATAAAATGCCTTGCTTAGATCGATCAGGACCATAGCTGTTATTTCCTTCTTGTCCATTGCTTTAAAAATATGACCAGTAACAAGCAGACTCAGGGTTTTCGTAGTGGTGTTTGCGATTCCTGCTCTGGTGGCAGGTGAGGTTGCCTAGTTGAGTCAGAAAGCCATTAAATTGATTCAAAGCACTCTTCTCGGTCACTTTGGAAAGTACGGGAAGTAATGAGATGGGACGGTTGTTATTAGGAATCTTGTGATCTCCAGTCTTAAGGTGCTGTACCACCGCTGGTTTCTTCCAGGTGCTGGGGAAAGCGGAGCTGGCAAACGAAAGGTTTACTAGGGCGGTTAAGGTTGGTAATACATGGGGCAAACAGTCCTTGATCCCAAATGAGGGAATTCTGTCATATCCTGGGGCTTTATTCGAAGGCATAGCCATAATCACCTTTTGCACGTCCTCACAAGTTACTGCTTTAAATTCAAACAGCTCGTCACAGGTCTGATGGACAGAGGTTAAAAGGGATGGGAAGGTTTGATAAGCCGGGCAACTGGGCAAGCTCTGCAGAGTCACAAGCTGCGTTATCTCCCACAGATATAAAAAAGGGATTGAATTCATTAGCAAGTCTTCTCAATCTTTCTCAGTCTCCATTGTAAAACCGATGGTTGTTGAGTGTTGAGGTGCTGTAGAAAGTCTTTGACATCATTCCATTCTAAGATGGTAAAAGTGTCATTAACATAACGTTTCCAGATCTTTGGTGTGGTTGGCACGGATGATAGTGCCTGTTCTTCAAAGTCCTCCTTGTAGAGGTTAGCTATGACTGCGGAAACTGGGCTTCCCATAGTAGCACCATCTTGTTGTTCATAAATTGCTCCATCATACTGAAAGTATGTGGACCTTAAAACAAAGTTTAGAAGGTCAGCAATCTGTGCAGCTGTTAAAGTTGTGTGATTAGGGAAGCGTAGGTCACTCTCTAGTTTCCATAACGTAGCTCTATCAGCGCCTTCAATCGGAACGTTCGTAAATAAAGATTTTACATTGAAAGATACCATGATCTCATTTTCATCTACTCTTTGTTTGTTAGTAGTAGACACAAAATGAGCTGAATTCTTAACCGTGTAGTCAGACTTCCCGTTAAGGGAGCTAAGATGCCAGCTAAATAGGCTGATAAATCATAAGCAAAGGTGTTAACATATGAAACTATAGGTCTGACAAGTACGTTCGATTTGTGTTTCTTAGGTAGACCGTATATTCTAGGTGGCTGTATGTGTGTAGGTCTCATCTTTTTATACACAGGTTTAAGATCTAAGAGGTTTTCAGTTAATTTTCTCCTCAGACGGTCAGTATGTTCTTTGTTAATAAGTAGATATAGACTGCTCTTGATAAGTTTTCATCTTCTGGCAATAGTTGCCGGTATCTTAAACTACCCTGGCACGACCCTTGTTAGCTGGGGGAACCATAATAGTGTTATCCTCCTTTTAGCTTTCGAGGGTTGTTTCATGTCTTTACTTATGTTAGGCTTAGGTGGCTGTGCCTTTTGGAGAAGATTATTAACAGTTCTCCTGACTGAGTCGGCTTGTTCTGTGTCAAGTGGTCTAATAGCAGGCTTGACTTTGGCACCTTTCTCAGTGGCGGAAGGTTGAGTTAAAATTTTTTTATTTATACCCCATTTATGTAAAATTTTAGGTTTTCATAATTATGCAGGATTTTTTATATACTGGTAGCCCTTTTTTATTTCTAAATATTCTATAAAACATGCAGACTTGTGAAAGGCATGCACAGTATTTCCCAATTTTAAAGTACTTTGATGATATTTGAAAATGGCACGTTATACGTTGGTTTTTGTTATTCTTATTGTGTAGTTCTGGGAAATATCCATAACCACTTTACGATCCCTACATCCATTGTTTCAAGGAAAGTAAAGGTAAAGAAAAATTTCTGGTGCCTTGGCGGGTTTAAACCAAAAAAACCTTCTCTGGGAAAGATGTGGATATTTTCCAGCACAATACAATCACTGTCAGTGTAAAGTAGTGTGAAAAGGTACATTTCACCTATTGCAATCTTTGTAATTTGCAAACATAGCGTTTCAGCTGACTGAAAGCCAAGGTGAGCAGTACCAGGGTAGTACTCAGAAAGGGGTGTACCATTCAAATATTTACGCCCAGTGTTCCTAAGATTTTGTTTGGCAAACTCTCCGTGCTTTTCTTTGGTGGGGGCCTTTCCACACAGTTTAGTCTAATTTTTTTTCTTTCAACTCTCTACATCTAAACCTGTCCACACTGGTTCTGGACAGATTATCTTCATGTCGTCCATTTGGCTCTGGTGCTCTGAGGCTTGTAGGATTGGATAAGTGGATTTGACAGATGAACTGCCAGTAGATAATCTTCTCTCCTTTCCATCCCCAGACGTGGGTCTAATAATTTTTATTTCTTGCCCAGTCAATGGGTGATTAATTGTTTTTAGCTCCTTAAGTTGTTTGTAAACAGCATGACAACATTTTTTTTGTTGTCTCATAGTCATCATTGTTGCAAGTGTGGCCATAGTTCTTAGTGGATAACACAAACTTTACGTAAAACACAATTCAGTTTTTAGTTCAACTCTGACAGATTTCTTCCACAACGTTCACCATGAAGGAGAAGATACTTTTATTTAGCTAGGCTAACTCCTACAGTTACAAAAACTGATATCCTTAGAGGCCCTAGATAAAAAAATATCTAAAAATATGTTAAAAATACTTAAAACTTGTCCTAACTAAGCTAATAAAAAAATATCGTAAAAAAGGGATAAAAATTACTACAAACTATTTGTAGCCGCCAAAAACCACAACCTTTAATTCGGAACTACATGGAAATGTTACGTGTCAAACTCATGTACAATAGCCAACCTCATGATAAACATGGTTTCTAGATGGAATACAAAATGCATGAAAATTACAGAAATAAAATGACAAACTTACACTAACACTTAAAACCTACGAAATACAGAAAACGCTAATAAAAAAAACTTACAAACACGTGTTAAGACATCCGGCGAGTACGATAAGAACCGATTACTAAATGCAAAAGAAATACAACCTAAAACTTAGTACAAACATGGCGAACACCTTTCCACTTGTTCACGACCACGCAGTCCTGGGCCTAAGTAAAATACCCCTGGTCGGGTAAATAATAAACCGAATTTTAACCAACAAAAAATAGTATTAAAATAAAATAAAACCGAAAACTGGAACTACACTGTTAATAAAATTACAAATTACGATTAAAAACTTCGCGTCCATAATAATAAAAAGCTTTTTTCGTACATTCTAATTTGATGGAGGGAAGACGGAGATTATTACTTTGCCGTGTTTTTCTCTGTACAATATCTCTATTAAAATAAAAGTGCTCCATTAAAAATTGTGGGCAGTGCTTATTTAGACAGCTCTTTACAAGGTTTAACGCGTGAATCTCCCGTCTAAGCCTCAGAATATCATATAAGCAAAGTTAGTAAGAGAATAGGAATTCTTAGCCGCACCAGGCGGAGCATTAGTATGCATACTGCTGGTATAATTTACAGATCATTTATTCTTCCTGTTTTTGATTATACGTACGAATGCTAATAATATAGAAAAATTACAGAGACGTGGGGCAAGGATTATCATGCAAACCAACATAAATAATTCACGTACGTGTTCCATGAAGGCGAGTAATCCAAAATTACTCCTAGGTATTTATACTCGGCAACCCGTGTTAGCTCCTTGCCATCAATATTCACAGAGAGATTATCAGTTGCTAACCTAGAACCAGTACCAAAGAAAACACATTCTGTTTTGCCTTGGTGAATAAAGAGACTGTTGTCTACAAGCCAGTCATTAGCCTTGGCATGTTCACTGTTAAGAGTACTACTGATTTCTTGGGCATTACTAGCAGTGAAATACATAACTGTGTCATCAGCGTACATCAGAACCTGGCATCGTTCTAGAACTACAGGCAGATCGTTGACAAACAGGACAAAAAGTAAAGGGCCAAGAATTGACCCTTGAGGGACACCTGATGTAACAAGACATGGATCAGAGATTTCTTTACCAAAACTCACGAGTTGTTTTCGGTCGGTCAGGTAGTTTTGGAACCAGTCTAACTCAATGTCCTTAAGTCCATATGACTCTAGTTTGCTAATAAGTATTTCGTGATCAACAGAGTCAAATGCCTTGTGCAAGTCAATAAATACCACCCCAATGAGCAATCCAAGGTCCAGGCCACGCCAGATGTAATCTGAAAAGGCAATGATGTGGGCTGATGCAATATAGTGCCATCATCCTCGACCTAGTGTTACAATCTCGTACATGCACTTCCGGTAGCTAATTTCCAGTTACAGTTGAGTTTGTATCCAACACCCCCACTCAAACACAACTTGGGGTTTGAGACATTAACTTAACAGTCTATCAAGTCTAACTCTTGTCACAGGTTTGGTGAACACGTCTGCAACATTGTTATCTGTAAGTACATAAGTTAAGCTGACAGCTCTGTTCTGAATCTCGCCTTACATAGTGATATTTCACATAAATATGCTTTGATCTTTTGTGTTGTACAGGATTGTTAGCTAAAGCAATTGCTCCCTGGTTATCTACATACAAGTAAAAAGTTGTCTAAGAAATTTAGCCTCTTGTGTGGCAGTGGCTAAAGGTACATATTCAGCTTCACATGAAGACAATGCTACAATAGATTGCTTTTTGCTTTTCCATGAAATCATTTCATCACATAACTAGAATGCATAACCACTAATAAGATGTTCTTGACCAGCACGTGCCCCTAACGTGCCCCTAATGATAGCCAAAATAAAAACGATGCCCCAAAAGGCAAGCATTTGGGAATTCAAAATCGATATTTTTGTCTCCAGCGAAATCCTGCTGATGAACAGTGATTTGCATATAGGCGTAAGTGAAGCGAAATATATACAAATTGCCGTGGTTGTAAACACAAAGTTTCCTGAAGTTTTCTTGCTTTTGAAAGCTTAAATTCGCATGAAAGAGCTAAGCTTGCACAAAATAATATAAAATGAAATGAAGCAAATCGAAAAGTGGTAAAAAAAGTCAGGATATTTCAGTTCG
This sequence comes from Porites evermanni, assembly GCA_942486025.1. Lineage (NCBI taxonomy): Eukaryota > Metazoa > Cnidaria > Anthozoa > Scleractinia > Poritidae > Porites > Porites evermanni. The sequence continues at coordinate 89,957 of CALNXI010000840.1, forward strand.
ATGGAAAGTAAGTGATTGGGTAGGTGATTTGCATACTGATAAAAACAACATCTAGCGCAGTTCAAAACCGTTCGGCTTCCTGAATTGTTTTTACAGAATTCTATACATTCTGCTGGCCTAAATCATTAAAATATCTTATGAAGTCAGAATATTTATGAACTTGAGCGTTTGCATTTCCTTATAAAACAGAGAGTAGTGCGAAAGCTTCGATCTATTGATTTTCTTAAGTTAAATTACCTTTGTATGGTGGAAACAATACCCTAACACTTGAGTCTTGAATCAAAGGACGGGACATGCGTCGGCTTCCTTTGTGAGCGCGCAAATAGTCATGGGACCTGCGATTTTGCGGGCGACGCAGATCTACAGGCGCCATTCTGTAATGGGTGTTTGAGAAAGTTATTTATGACCAAACTTGGAATGCATTTTATAATGTTTCTTCCTCAAACTTTCCTGGATTTATGAAAACCCATTCTTGCTGCACTGCATTGCTAAAAATAACGGAAGATTGGAGGAACAGTATTGATAACAAGGAAGCTGTAGCGACAGTCGCTGTGGACTTGAGCAAAGCCTTTGACACCATAAACCACAGCCTTCTGCTCGCGAAGTTGAAGGCCTATGGCTTTTCTCCACATGCCTTGGAACTGATGTTCACCTACCTGCTAGGTCGTCAACAATGTGTCAGATTAGAAGGCTTATGCTCTAACTTCAAAACAGTTAAATCTGGCGTTCCTCAAGGTTCACTATTAGGGCCGTTGCTGTTCAACATATTCGTTAATGACTTGAATTTCTGTGTTCCTAATGTCTCATTGCGGCTGTATGCTGATGACACGACTGCCTACCTGTCAGATGTATCTCCCACCATACTAGAATTTTCCTTCAACAAAGATCTTTAGACTCTTTCGTGGTGGTTTGAGTCTAACCATTTAACAGTGAACAGTACTAAGACTCAAGCATTATCTGTCGGTATAAAGGTGCCCTCCCTCGTATGCCTTATGAATATGCAGTCGCCAAGGACACTTACAATGGTAGTCAGGGTGCCATTCACCCATTTGCTCTTAACATCAATGTTTTTAAGAACTACTTTTGCTCCCAGCTTGACTTCTAGCTTGTCTGGTAATCTTTCTCTGTGGTAGACTCTCACCTTCTCCTGGTCTGTGGCACTTGGTGGGTTACCATTGTCATCAGTATCCAGGTGGTGTGGACACTACGATCGCAAAGCATTATTTTGTGACGTATTCAAGATGGCGACGAAATAGCCTGAAAAGCCGCGATTTATGGAGGTAAGCAAAACAATTTTTCTTAACTGTTCGAGCAGCTTTCTCTGGTAAATGTTTGGTTTTTTAAAAATCAAACTCTTTTTCTCGCAGTTTCTGTTAACTCTGTTATCAAACGGCCAATAGTTATGACAGAATGAGATGAAGAAAATCATTGCTATATGGCTACCGATTTCCATTTTCCAAGCCCTTCACCAAAAGGGAGCTCTTTCTCTTAATTCACCAGTCCAAAAATTTTAAAAATTTTACAAAATATAAAGGAAAGGTATAGGAATGTAAATCTTTGAGCGCGCCCTTAGGCGCCCCTTGCTTTTTGCCTGAATTTTGAACTTGAAATTTGCCAATTTTGAAGACTTGTCACCTTTTCAGCCCATGTGATAGTACTTGAAGCAGCTCGATCCAATGTGAAGTGGGATCCAAAATTACCGCTATTAATTACAGTTATTATCCGTTTTGTATCAAACACTATTTTTAGTTCACCCTAGGATATAATCTAGGACCACTTTGAGCGTTTTTGACGGATATTAAATGGGTATATCTTAAGATAGAACTTTCAATAGCTCTAGGCTTGTATATGTATTGTCTTCGAGAGTTTGTTATATTCCTCTGCCTATTCTCTTTTACGCTGTGGGAATAAATTATGGAGTCTGTACAAATGTAGTTGTATTTTTTTCGAAATCAGTTATGAGTAACGAAAGGGAGCATGGACCTGGTCCTGGTGATACACCTGAAAAGCCGGGAAATAAAATGCCCAAAAAACCCCAAGGTCCAGGTACTTGTGACCAGCCTAAACAGAACATAAGGAAAACACTGTTTGGGAGAGGCAACCCAACTGTGACTACTAAAGGAAAAGAAAAGCCAAAAGAGTGGTGTTCTGAGGAGATACAGGCTCTCATACAGTACATTGGTTTATACTGGGATGGTGCTGCATCAAATGGGTGGCCCAATACCAAAGATGGGCAGTTTTGGGAATGCTGTGCAAATGCCATTGCAGAAACATCTAATTTGCCTAAACGTTCAGGTAAGAGAGTGTACATGTGCCCTTTACTTTAAAATTTATTACTTATTGGAGGAATGTGAAAGACGGAAGCCTACAGTTGAACCTTGCAAAAGCAACCATCACCCTCCACTCCTCTAAATGAAAAAAAAGGAAAAGGTCACAGGGAGATATTTACTGCACAAGGAGATAATAGTAAACAAAATAAATGTGCCCAAAGATGTACCTGCATTTCACTGCCAGATGATTTCAAACACCCAACCCCATAGACACTTTACACAAATTTTTGTATCAACGATTGAATATCAAAACTGAAACATCCCCGCATTTACGTTGAAAACCCTTTTCTCATCTACGCGAGACTAAGGATGTACAAAGTGTTGTTATCCAAATTTTGGTGTCATTTATGCAGTGTCTGTAGTGTTGTTTCCAAGGTTTCAAAATGTTTGTTTTTTTTGTTAATACATGTATGTGTAGGATCCTCATGCCGTACACGAGTGACCAAACACCTGAAGAAAGCCTATCCCTCATTATGTGATGCAGAGGATGCCTATGGGGTGGACTACTTTTTCTTATTTTTATTGTTCAGTAAAGACAACAGTTCAGTAATGACAATAGTTCATAAAAGACACTTAAATTCATTAACAACTACATGAGTTCAGAAAATGTCACAACTATAAATATATCTTTATTTGGATCCCATATGCGTAAAGGCAGGGGAAGGGGACCTCACTGGGTATATGTATAAATTTTTGTTACTAATAACAATAATAATTAACTTAAAGAACTTTTTTTTTCCAAGACAAAGTTCATAGAAGACATTTTAGTTCAGTAATTGTAGTGTTTCACGGTCAGTGAAACATCGGGATTTAACCAAAATAAATGCACACAACAACAGATTCAACTCGACACTTGACCATGTGCTTTTTTAATTACCCATAACTCATTTCGACCGTACACAATTACATCATCGATACTACAATCTCCTTTTTTCCGAATAAATCGTCCAGTCCGGTTTCTTAAACAAAATAACAATACAAACTATAACAGTCTCTCAATGGCTACTAACTCAAGGAAAAATGATCCAATGTCCAAGACTTAAATCAATACAAAATGACATTTTCATAAAGGTGAAATGTCCTTCGCAAGAACTGTCCATTGTGTAAACAAAGTCTTAACCAAGTTCATAATCTTTTAGTCTCTCAGGTTGACGATTGTGCCTAGGCCGCAACGCATAATGCTGAGTTGAAACTCTTGGTTCCTCTTCCTGATTAGTTTCTGGGTCTTTTGACAAAGTCCCTTTAGGATTGCTGGTTTCTGTTTCCTGTGATTTGTCCTCCACATACTTCTGTAGATGGGTAACATTTCTTTTGTAGTGAATGCCAGCAGGAGACTTAATTTCCACATGACCTCCATGTTTGTTGACCACTTCATAGGGTGTGGCTTCAAATGATGGTGACAGCTTGTCTGACTTCGGTTTCTGAAGAAGAACTTTGTCTCCCTCTCTCAGGTTAGACTCACAAGCACCTCTCAGATTATCAGCATAGTCTTTGCCTTTTTGCTTTCTTTCACGATCTCTGTCCAAGACTTCACTGTCATTACTAGCTGAGCGCAACTCTTCCACACCTGGGAGCTTTGAACGAATCTCTCTTCCAAATAACAGTTTAGCAGGACTCTCTCCAGTAATTGTGTGTGGCGTGCTTCTGTAACCAAGCAAGAATTTCTGCAATTCCTTTCGCCAGTCACGTCCCTCGCTGTGCGCAACCCGCATCGCTTTCAGCAGACTTCTATTTTGTCTTTCAACCTCGCCGTTGGCTTGTGGCCACATTGGAGTTGACGTTCTGTGTTCAATGTTGTTGTCTTTGAGGTAGACTTCAAACTCTTGTGACACAAACTGTGGACCATTGTCTGTTTTTATTGACAGCGGTAGTCCATGAGTAGCAAACATTGCTTCCAGACAGCTAATCATTTTGCCAGATGTCACTGATTTGGTTACAGCTACTTCAAAGAATCGACTAAAATAATCAACAACCACGAGTAGATATTCACCCGTCGGAAGGGGTCCTAGCAGATCTACCGCAAGGTCTTGCCATGGCTGTGTAGGCAACTCTGTTCTCTTCATTGGTTCTGGGGGCAAAGGTTTCCCGACAAGCTGGCAACCATGACATGTTCTGCACCTTTGTTCTGCTTGACGGTCTATACCGGGCCACCATACTTTGGTACGGAGTCTTTGCTTGGTCTTAACGATCCCTTGATGGCCCTCGTGTGCCAGATCCAGTACTTGCTTGCGAAGTTTCATCGGAATGACTAATCTAGTTCCTCTCAACACTAACTTTCCTAGCACAGTTAACTCGTTTCTCACAGCTTTAAAAGCTGGCTCGCCGACAGCCCAATCATTGGTCTGAACACACTTCCTTAACATTGCAATTTCTTCATCTTCAGCAGATGCTTCTTCAATTTCCTGGATAGGTATGGCTCTGGGGGCTGCATTCTCTGCAACGTACCGAATGTATTCTTCCGCCACATTTTTGCTTTCGTTTGAAATTTCTTGGGTTAGGCGAGATAAAGCATCAGCTATGTTCTGTGGGCCTGGACGATACATCACTGTAAACTCATATGGCTGAAGTCGTAAGACCCATCTTTGGATTCTCGCAGAGGGCTGAGATTTACTTGAATAGATCACTTCAAGTGGTTTGTGATCAGTTTCCAATTCGAAATGTTTTCCATATAGATAAACATGGAACCTTTCGCAAGCCCAGACTAGAGCCAGAGCTTCTCTTTCTGTTTGAGAATATCTTCTTTCAACTGCTGTTAGACTTCGGCTTGCGTAGTAGACTGGTCTCCAATTGCCATTTTGTTCTTGAGCAAGAACAGCACCCAGTCCAACTGGACTTGCGTCAGCAATGACTCTTGTTTTGGCATCTTTGTCATAGTAAGCTAATGTTTCTGCACTTGCTAGTGTTTCCTTCAGAGCTTTGAACGCTTCTTGTTGCTTCTCATCCCATTTGAAGGTTACACCTTTTCGTGTCAGCTGTCGAAGTGGTTCTGAAACTGTGGCCAGATTTGGAATGAATTTTGCACTGAAATTCACAAGTCCCATAAAACTTCTCACTTCGGCTACAGACTCAGGCTCTCTGGCGTTGACTACTGCTTCAACTTTGGATTCTGTCGGTCCAATACCACGTGTAGACAATAGGTATCCCATAAATTCTAACTGGGGCATCTTGAATTTGCACTTCGCACTATTCAAGGTCAAACCTCTTTGTTGCAATCTTTCTAGCAGCTTCTCGAGCCTCTCATCATGTTGCTGGTCATCTTTACCATGAAGAATGATATCATCAGATATATTACGCACTCCTTCACATCCATGCAGAGCTTGCTGGATAGCATGCTGATAGATCTCAGGAGCTGAGGTTACACCAAACATTAATCTCTTGTAACGATAAAGTCCAGCATGTGTTGTGAATGTTGTGATGTCACGTGATTCTTCACTCAGTTCCAGTTGATGATAGCCCCATTTAAGGTCTAACTTAGAGAACACACTGCTTTGGGTCATGTCCTGGAGGACCTCATCAACAGTGGGAATTGGGTGTCTTTCTCTCACAATAGCTTCATTCGCTCTGCGCATATCAACGCACAATCGAATCTCACCAGAAGGTTTGGGAACTACTACTATTGGGCTGACCCACGGTGTTGGTCCTTTCACTTTCTCAATAATGTCCAGCTGCTCTAACTCATGCAACTTGCTCTCTACTTTCTCTCTCAGACTGAATGGCACTCGCCTGGGATGCTGAACAACTGGATTGACTTCTTTATTCACATGGATCTTAACTTGATAATCAGTTAACTTGCCCACTCCTTCAAAACATGCTTTGTATTTATCAACAAGGTCTGGTGTACTTACAACATTAACTTGTGGTCCCAGTCTTAGTGCATCTAATTCCATGGCTGTCTTCCTGCCCATTATTGGCCTGCCTTCATTGCAGATGACAATAAATTCAGCTGTGACATCTTTTCCAGCTAGGTTTACTGATGCTTCGAACTTTCCCAGTGTGTCCAGTGGTTCTGAAGTTCCATAAGGATACAATTTCTGATTTGTCTTTTCTGACTTGCACTTTACTCCTTTTTGCTTCAATTCTTCCCACGTCTTCTGATCAATGATATTACATGATGATCCTGAGTCGATGAGAACTCCATTAAGAATGACACCTCCAACTTGTAAATCGACTATCTCTGATCCACTCCTGTCCCATGTTTTACCGAGTCCCACAGTAAAAGCATATTCATCATCTTCACCATCCTCCACGCAGTTGACTTTTCCTCGTCCACCTTGTTTCCGTGTGTCCTTTTTCTTCTTCTCTTGTTTACTCTTTGTCCTGCAGACTGAAGCAAAATGTCCTGCCATGTGACACTTTGTACAGGTTTTAGATCTTGCCGGACAATACTTGTCACGTGCGAAATGTCCACTTTGTCCACATCGGTAACATTTCAGACTCTTCTGATCACTTTTCCCATTTCCTCCAGGTTTGTTGTCTTCCTTGATGGCATTAACAGACGCTCCCACATCACCTTCGATCTGTTTGGCTTGGGTTTGAGATAACTCCAACGATCGAGCAATCTTCTGCGTGTCTGCCAATGTTAGCTCTTGTCCCTTTCCCAGAAGTTTTCGCCGAAGCTCTGTGGACTTGCACTTATCAATGATTTGATCACGTATTTGCTCATTCTTCGTAGCACCAAATTCACAATTCGCAGCTTGATTACTGAGCCTTACAACAAATTGATCGACCGTTTCATGCTCTTCTTGCTTCATTTGGCAAAAAATGTGTCGCTCGTATGGTACATTCACTTGTGGTGTAAAGTATGCATCAAGTGTTCGAAGTGCAGCCTTGTACGCATCATCGTCTTCCCCTGCAGGTGCACCCGGATCCGTTAGGGTTTCAAAGATTTCTTGGACTTCCATCCCTGCGCAATGTAAAAGCAACGCCTTTTTTTGAGCGGCTGCTGTGATTCCACGACCATCGACGTAAAATTGAAATGATTTTCGCCATCGCCGCCATCTAGGCCCCACACTCGTGCTATCTCCTCGACAATCAAATGGCTTAATTCCGCAAAGTTCGTCATTTGTCGCCATAACTTTCCTTCAAACAGACGTATCTTCGTATCACGTTATCCTCGTCGCTAATTGTAGTGTTTCACGGTCAGTGAAACATCCGGATTTAACCAAAATAAATGCACACAACAACAGATTCAACTCGACACTTGACCATGTGCTTTTTTAATTACCCATAACTCATTTCGACCGTACACAATTACATCATCGATACTACAGTAATGACTAGAAGAGTTCAGAAAATGTCACAAGCATTGATGTATCTTTATTTGAATCTTATCATGCGCTAAGGCAGGGGAGGTGAGTCTTCTCGGGCGCTTATGTATAAACTTATATAATTAATAATAACAACAACAACAAGTGCCAATGCACAGTTCAGTTCATCATTTTACGAGGGGCTTGCTTGTATCGCTCCGACATCCTGATTGTGTAGTTTTGTGGCATTTTCCCAGTAGGCATGTGGTAACCATCAACAGGTGAAGCTTGGTAAAGCTTCCATTGCCGCACGACTATACGGTCGTTCATTATAGTAATCAGTACGTGGCCTTGTCATTCTTATGGCAGGATTAGAAACCAATTTTAAATTGTTTGTACAGCTGCATGGAGCTTATTATATTTTAGATTGTTTGCTCGGTTGTATGGAGTTTATTATATTTTCTAATCTTGGGGATGTTACAATCCTGTTTTAGGGATAGGGGACAGGGTGGCAATATTTGTTAACTTTTATAGGAGATTTAAGGGAAATGGGTTTTAAGAACCTTTAATAACATTATTCATTGATTTCAATTCAGCTGCCTCCCCCAAAAAAGGGGGAACGAGAGGGATGTTGAGGGAAACCAACAGTACAAGATGTAGGATTGCTGTTTTAGGAAAGGGGACTTTCGAGTGATGGATAGAGAAAGGAGTGATATATTAAAGACAGGAGCAGCACAGGAAGTGGAGGACGACAGCGATGGAGAACATACCTTGTAATATGAAGAGAACTTATTCTTCACGAGAGATTACATGAATTGTTCCTTTATTTCAGTGCGAAATATACATCACTTGGCAATAGCACATGTTGGTCTTATAAGATGTGCAAAATATATCTTACAGACAAAACATATGGATCTTTGCATTGAAAATAATTTTTCATTGCAGTAGTGAAGTTAAGACAAATAATTTTGTAATAAAATAACTTATCCTTGGATGTCATAAATTATTCATTTTGCATTTCTAAAAGAATGCAGTTGGCCAAATGGTCCAGCTGCCCGGCCATAAGTTGGAGCTGGGCAGCCTTCCGTTTGGCCTCCATTGTGGTGTTTTTGATTTCTTTTGCCTTGTGTTTTATTTTTCTTCTTTTTCTTTTAACTCTTTTTCTTTTTCCTCAATTTCTTTTTTCCTTTCTATTTGCTTTAACTCTTCTTTTACCCTCAATTCATTTTCTTTTTCCTTAATTTCGTTTTTCTTTTCCTCCATTTCGATTGCCGCAAGACAGGTTCTTATTTCCAACTCTTCCTCTTGGGATAGCTGTAAAAATGAGTGACTTACCTATGATAATCCGTCTATTTTTGTAAGCTTATGTTACCCTGGTCTACACGATAAATAAGATATGATGAGCTCATCCTTAAAAACGAAAAACATCCAATCTCAACAAAAGGTTGCAAGCCTCGTCTCATCAGGAGCTCAGAAGACAATCAAGGAAACAGGTCAGGAAGGGGAGTTAGACAGAAATAAATAATAGCCGATGGGGAATGGGGCAGGTTTCGGAGAAAAGGCCTGTTTCCACACGTTTTGACGCCATTGTGTAATGCAGTGTGAAGTACAGCACACTTGACTGGGCACTTTAACCTTGACCTGCCCTTTGACAAAAGTATCTTCTTTCCTGGTCCATTAATGATGACCCAAGCACATTTGAATTCAACTTCCATCACTCGAAAACAAGGGATCTTCCACTTCAATAACCCATTCTCAAATATATTTTTTTTAGAACATATACATAGTGTCTTTCTTTGCTGTTTTAAATCACTTGTAGTCTTTTTAATGTAATTACATATTTTCATTTTTTTCTAAATAGTCGTGTAATTCAACTTTTAGTTGCAAATCGGTTATTAATAAACTATCTATCTATCTATCTATCTATTCATACACATCCATAGGATCAGGAATGTCCCCTTCTCCTGAAAATGTCACGAAACATTATATGAAATGAAATAAATGACCAACAATACATTAGTTCACTTATCCTAGGAGTGCTCGATGAATAAATATGTATTGAGTTTGGGCAGAAACTAATAAGGAGTTGAAACGTGTAACTCGCGTTCAATTCTCGTGAATATTCACTTTTACCATATTACCATTTTAAACAAATGGCTGCCACTCGATCACCATGCAGATGTATTCAGACAAGAGTTCTGCATTTCAAGGTTAAAAATACACCGTTAAAAGACAAAAAATGGAAAGAGAAAGTTCAAAAGAATGCTCAGCTTTCTTTTTGTGGAGGAAGGGAAGCTTTTCATCAAGAAATTGTCCTTTGAGGAAATTCAACCTTGTTTTCTTTACGAGGTGCGCATGGTCTGTTTTGAAATGCAACCAAGGCAGTGAAGTTTTTGCTGAATTTTAAGGTACATTTTGCACTCTATGGCCAAGACAATTGCGTTTTTGAAAAGGAATTTATTTATTTTTAAATGTTTCATAGACGTTTTATAAATTTTTCTCTTCAGCGCTAACGAAAAATTACAGAATGTGCCCCGATTTGAGATGGATTTTGTGTTGAATTTTGCCATGTGCTCAGCCGATTTCACTTGCGTGAACGGATCCCCGATCCAGATAGTGTTTTCTGAACTGCTTTAAAAGATTAACTTTTTGGATTTTGAATAAAAATGTTCAAGAAACGGCTTCTCTGTCTATTGTTTTGAGTTTGTTCATTCATAAAATTAGCTCATAATACGATCTTGTCTACAACATCCAAGCTGAATTTAAGCTTAAATGCTTCTCACATTCATTACACGCATCACTTTTTACCAAGATGTCAGGTTCAGGTTTTGGACACTTTTCGATACGCAGCTAATGAATTTTATTTCGAAAATATTTTTTACTATTTATTCTAGACTTTTAATACAAGTTAAAAGCCTATTTGCAGTATATGTTTACTGTGCAGAGGGTCAACAAGGCATCGTTGTTTGAAGTGACAACTTCAAGAAGTTGCGAGGATGTCAATGGGTTTCATAATGTTATGTTTGGCCCGGGTGGTGAGGCAATAGTATCCTGCTCAGTGTTTTAGTAAGATTCCTGGTTTCAACCTTTAAAAGCTTTTTCGGCTTTGGGGAGTTTTTGCCCCGTTTGTCGGCCATTTTTTAAGCGAGCGCGTGAACCTGAAGTAAAATTACATCACCTTGTTTACGAAGTTTGATTGGTCAGTCATCTCTTCTTCTCGCTCCAAATATGGTACTTTTGAAAATGAATAATCACGAGCATCGGACAAAGCAAACATATGAGAGTTACACGTTTCAACCCCTTATGAGTTTCTGGTTTGGGTGCAATATCTTAATATATAGATTTCGCCAGGGCTAAAAGCGAAGCTCCCGTTAATAAATTCATAATTTAAATCAAACAATAAACTTGTAATCCACAGATCAGGGCACATTCATTTGACTTTTGAGGCAAAGGCTAAGTGATTTTAGAGAAAAATAATCTGGTCCTATGTGATATGGAGGGTAATAATTACGGGCTTTTAATGAAAACGATCAAAAACATTCCCAAAATCACTTTTCGGCCAGCCGGACGGGTTCTCACTTTTGACAGCCACCAAATTTGCAGTGCGGTTAATAGAGTTACCATTTACGCTTCAACATGATAGAGAAATTGTTATGTTTAGGTTTTATTGCGCTTTATTTATTAAACTGTGTATGGTTCTGTTATGTGTAATCTTTAAAAGCGAGTGATATTTACGCGCAGAATTCACGCGCGGCGTTTTGAGTATTCCTACATGCGATGTTTATGTTCGACTGGAAACAGCCGGTGCAGGGATAAAAATTGCGAGAGGGACTACTAACAATCAATAAAATAAATATAATTCGGTGTAACATGTACAGAGAAAATAATTTTCATTCACGAAGAGAAGTATTGAGAGTAAAGTGTCTCTGAAAATCATGAGTCAGGTAAGCATAAGCTTATTTATGTTTTAAGCCGGCTCCTGGTGTTTGCTCTTTTTCAAGATGAACTTGAGGCAAGAAAATCGCTCAGAGCTTTCTGTTTACAGCCAAAATCATAACTAAATAATCTTCCGAACCTTTTCTTTGAATTTGCGGGTCTTTAGAAGACCACTTTTTAGTGATAAGGATTCCGTGGTTAAATAAAGTTATTACTTACTTATTTACCTAGAACATTGCTCGTGTATGAACTTAAAGCCATACGCTCGACTTCAGGAAACCGAAAAAAAAACACATCAAAGACAATAATTGCTCGGGCTTACCAGTCGAGATGCTGCTTCTGAAGGTCATCCAGTGTTCCAGAATCACTTGAGACTTTTCAACCCTGTTACGCCTCAAGCAAGGGCAAGTGAGTAAGCTCTTTTTTGCAAAACGATGCCATCCGAAATCGGATTTCCAATGACTTTGACAAGCGGTGCATTTGTCAACAGAAAGTGCAATTAACAAACCAGCCATGAATTACAGAACAATCTTGATAGCAGCTGTATTTCATTTTGTACACCAAGTAGAAAAAGACAGTTTAAAACATCACAAGATGACACAAAACTCTGTCAGCTCCAGCTATCAGTAAGCAAGTTTCCAGATGCTGCATAAATTTTCCGCATGAACTCACCTGTCAAATTTTGACCAATCAGAACATAAGAATTGGACGTAGAGCGTGATCAATGCGTGACAGTGAGAAAAGTCAAAAGCGATTGCCTTCCCTGCATGTAAATGTAATAGCCGGTTGAATTTTCGCATCCGTGGTCAGTTCGAAATCAACATTTTAAAAGTGCTGCTCATGAACACGACTTAATTCATATGCATTTTAAAAAAATTGAACTTGAGCCTGCGATCATTTGAAAAGTGTCAACTTGTCAGCGGATGCCTTAAAAAAACACTCGAACTCGGTGGGTCGATACCTGAGCCTGCGATACGTTCAGGCGATACTGGTTAGCAGAAACACTATTTTGACAGCTGTCAATGAATCTAAACATGGATGTACAATATCAAGTTGCAGGCTCCTAAACTAGCTAGAAAGTGTGAGATTAAACATTGGTATGCCTGTGGTGAGGACGGACGGAAGGTCGGGTAGTCGGTGTACGTTCACGTGATTGCCGAATTTTCTAGGATGGATAGATTTTCTAAGCTATGGGGCTTCGAATTGAGCCCGTGATCAAATAAAATATCAGCGCCAAACTTTAAACACTACGTGACCTCAATGGATAGAAAAATGAGCCCGCGATACACTCAGGTGATGATGGTCAGCGTATACTCTAGTTTGACAGCTGTCAATTAACGTTCATTAGAATGGCGAATATTCGAATTAACAGACTACGAGTGTGAGCAGGAGCCGATCACTTAGTAATCGGCTGCTGGTGTGAGTAAGACATATCCGTCCGGCATGTAGTGGAAAATGCCAGATCGTGTACCTGAGCGAACCTGAGCCCACGTTAATTATTAGTTTTCTGATAGTGGTCTGTACATGTCCAATTTTGATAGCTGTCAATTGACCTTAATTTGGCTTGCCAATATAACTTTAAACGACTGACAGCCATGCCCGGCGTAGTTTCGTTTTTATGTTGAATTGGTAAGTGTGACATATTATATCAGCTTATATGTAGGGGCAAAACGACTGGTCTTTCATCTGAGCCCGCGAGATCGTCATGTGATAATTGTCAGCGGATGTCTGATTTTGACAGCTGTCAATCTAAACGTACTGATACGGTTGGCTTACATAACTAAGAGGCTAGTCAAGTTGTGCAAGATCTATTGTGACATTTGACATCGGCTTACATAGAGTGTGTGTATGGACGGGCGGGCGTACGCTACGTCATAACCAAATTTTCTCGGTTGGATAGTTTACCAAATTTTCTTACCCATGGTGCTCCGCTGCGCGCGCGCTTTGCGCGCGCGAGAGCTCTGCTATGAATTTACCTGTACGAGGAAATGCAAACCAGCAATGGAAAGATAACCAAGGCATCCCTTATAGACATAAGTCAACCCAAACAAGACAACTGGAGAAATCTTAAATGCTAATTTCATCGACAAAAGGTACATGAAATAAAAAAAAAAAACACGACCTTACCTCAGAATCCAGTTGTGGTTCATGTTCACTTCCTGAAACACCAGATGGTGGGTCTGTTGAAGTTTAAGCGACCTGCAACACATACGAAAGGGAAACATAAATTCATTATGTAGAAACACCTTGATAATTATGCATTTCATATGCAAGCTTTAACAAGAAGTGCATGTGCTACCAAAACATGTCAAGTAATAACAAAATAACTAATGAATAACAGAGTGTTTGCCCAAACTAAGTACTCTAAAATGTAACCTTATAAACTTAACACAAGCGTATGTTTTCACCTGGTGAGTTGGAAATGTGCTTTTCTTTTCCATGGTGACCATGTCAATATTTCCAACCACAAAATCTGCCACACAGTCAGATTGAGAAAATCTGATTGTGTTAAGAACAAAGCACTTAATCTGCCTTAACATATTAACACAAACACAATGATCAGCATATTTTTAACTTTTGACCCCACATATCTTTCTACGCACTGCACTCCAGGATAGGAGTACGTTTTTATGCCATGATTACAACAAATAAGTCGAGTATTGTTCACACTGAACACAAATGAGTTCTTTAAAACTCCCAAAACTCCCAGACAAATAACCACGATAACCAAATGTCCAAGATTATTGCGTCTCTAAAGGTTATAAGAGGTATTATCTGACTTATGTGAGGATTTTTAAGGCACCTCCCACTCCTAGCAAAACACTATACTTGAATAAACAAGTAACCACCCTTCCCAAGGTGTCCCTATTTTCCATAATTGGTGATCAATTATTAAGTAAAGGATACTCTCCACTAGCCATAGAAAATTGTGCCTCATCCTCTTTTGATTCCCATGCTGTCAATGACCTTACACGTTTGCTTTGAAGATCATAAATCACCTGGTGCTTAAACACTGCACAAGCCTGCTTGAATCCCTTGCAGTAGTTTGAAGGTGCATACCGGTGACTACCTAGCTCGTGGAAGAAGTC
>CALNXI010000840.1:112294-130866 GCA_942486025.1 Porites evermanni
AAATTAGAAAGGTTGTTATGAGGATATTCTGACAACAGATATACTTAAAGTCTAGTTTGTAAATAACAATCAGGTGAATAATCAACGCTATCTGATTGTGCAAAGCCACCTTTTATTCACATATCTGTTCAGGCTTTATGGTAACAGAAATAAAATGTAATAATATCAATACGTTAGAGATCGACCGTGCAGATGTCAATTCTAAGAGAGAAGACCCCACTCGAGAAACACGTGCACGAGAGAGAATCATAACAAGTTAGTATGGAGCGAATAGGAAAAAAATAACTTTCAAAATTTAAAATCTTACCAATGCACGATACAGTGAGATTCGTCGATAACAATTCCAACGAGTCTAGCGCTGTACTGCTGAAGTAGCGATCTGGCTTCTTGATCGTCAAATATCTCGGGGCTTGCATACAAAATTTCAAAGTTGCAGGAGTCCTTCAGCTTTTCGAGGCTTTCCGAGTCCACTTTGCACGCTTTCAAGCCCATTTTTCCACAGGATCCTATTTGATCCTCGATGAGAGAATTTAGCGGAGAGACAACAACAACTAACGGGTCGCTCTGGAACTGTTTCAATCCAATGCTGGAAAGTTCTTTGACAACAACGGGACAGAGTTGGTAAATTAGCGATTTGCCATGGCCGGTTGGCAAACAGACAAAAGAATCTTTACCACACACTAAATTGAACAGGGCCTTCGACTGGTGTTGTGAGAGATTGCATATTCCACTTGTATTCACTCTTCCCAATGCATTTTTCACTGCTTTCTCAAATACATCTTTCGAAAGAGAAATGTCAGAAACCTCCGCCATTGTTTTGAATCTCACGAGTGTATGAGGTGTACTGTGGGCGTGCATTTAGTCAGCAATTTCTAAGAAAGCACATGTGCACTGTGCCAAAACGGAAAAAACTGGTTTCAAACCGGACTGACTCATCCATTTCGGTGGATGAGCGGCAAATCAAAGAAAGTCGAGGCGGCTGGCAGAGGTCCCTTCCTCTTCCCGACTTATCTAGGAAGATCGAAGGGCCTCTGCTCGCAGGGTATTCAATTTCAAGTAGCCAATTGTAAACCCATACGTAGAGAGATTTACAACTGTATTCAAAAAGGCAAATAAAGTTTTCATTATTATTATAAAGATCTAAATGTAATAGCACAGCAGTATTACTTTCTCTGTATTGGGGTTTATGCTCTATTTTTCCTAGCTAAATGGTACCATTTTGCCGTCATAAGCTAACAACCCTTCCAAAAATAGTGCCTATTTTACCTCTATTTTTTCTCTATTTTTCATTCTATTTTTTCTCTATCAGTTCCTTATTTTCCCTCTATTTTAAAGCACTATCAAGTGCTATTTTAAAGATATTTTACTCTATTTTAAACCTGTTATTTTGAAACAAAAAAATAGGAAAAAATAAGTGTTGAAAAAAAAGCCTGAAAATAGTATATAATTCTGAGAATAATAGGGTTAAAATAGTCTGAAACAGAAAACTGCCAAAATAACAAATAGCAATAAAATAGAGAAAAATATCCAAAAACCATCATTAAAATAGAAAAAAAATAGGGGAAACTGCAGAACAAAATTGAAATAAAATAGGGAGGTAATTTAAACCTATTTTTCCCTATTTTAAACAAAAAATACAGATTAAGCAAATAACTTTAAAGTAGTGTTTTAAAATAGCGTTAAAAAAGTGTCGTAACTGCGAAAGTAGGGTTAAAATAAGGTACTAAAAACAAAACTTCCCTGCAAACTGAAAAAAATAACTTTGAATTACTGTATTACTATAAATTTTAGGCCGAAATATGCCTGCCATGTGTTAAAACTAATAAAAATCTCAGCAATTTATAGCCCCAAAGCTCAGGTAAATGAATTAGCTTCGTCAGTTAATTCCCTTTGACTCAGTGACACACATCTTTGATCACAATTTCTCTTCGTTATAGTCCAATTCTTATATTACCTCTAGCCTTTTATGGTACTTAGAAGAAAACTTGACTATAGGACAGTGTAATCATCATATCTTTAAATGAGTAGTTGAAATGAAGCCATCAATGCTTACAACCACATTAACTTGATGCGTTAAAACATTAACATTCACCACTATAAGAATTATTAGATCTATAATACAATATTATTCTTCTTTAAAACAATCAACATTTTTCATTTTTTAGCAGCTTTTTCATTTGCAGTGTCTTTATTGTCTTTCTTTTCTTTTTTTCGTTCCAGAGTAAGTCTTTCGGTACTCTCAAAAGAAAAAAACAAGAAATTGAAGCATTAATATCATTAAAAAGATGCAATTTATTCAAAATTTTGATCATAACAAGTGTATATGTTGTAGGTAAAATCCTTTTTCAGGTTGAACCAGTATTCAACCGAGTCAATATATATAAGTACATTTATTTGCTATTGGCATTGGCTGTATAGGTTATATACACAAAATTAATAATTGAACATGGCAGCAGTTAGAGTAACTTTGAGCATTAAGCTTGTTTTGACCAATTATTTGTAATGTATATGTATAATAATCATAACTCATATATAAGTATAAACCAGTGTAATGACGATATTTAATGGCTTTATTTAACGATCATAAAAGCAGCAATTGTTTTTGCCCAAGTACAAGTCTAAATTCTTACCTTGGAAGTACTCTGGCTTGCTACACGGAGATTTCATTGAGTTCAGTTTATGCCGGAGTGCCTGTCTCAGGTCAGCTTTCCCCACATTTTTTACTTCACCAAGCCTTGCAACCATCGCAAAATCTGGAAAAAAGGAGAACTAATAGAGTCATTTTTCTGAAACAACTTTTTTGCCATGACACAGCCTTCGTTTTAGTACAATGAATAAAGCAAAATGCAATTATATTTAAGATTTATTTATATTTTGTCAAGTTTTGTCAGCGGGGCACACTTAATATGCATAATTTTAGTTGGAAGATGCAAACATTATTTTTTGTGACTTGGCCTTATGCCCACTAAAATGGTCAACACCATAGCAGGTTTTCCAAAATGATCTCTCAAAAGTAAAGACTTAATTCTGAAAACAGAGTTCTATCAATTCATTTAATTTTAACCTTCCACACTGTTCACAAGCATCACCGGCACTATTGAATCAAGCACACTGAGAATTTCACTTAACAGTGGATTACTAACCTTGAAACGAAAATGTGTTGCCAGGGTTAAAGAAATTGGCTGAGTTTGAATGGTCAAAAATAATGCAAAAATCACAATATCAATGAAGCTAGTCTGTGTATAACCAAATATATCCTGTCACTACCAATAGCAGCTTCAGTGATTTCCTTATCTAAATCGCTGAAGTTCTTTGAGAGAAGCTCTTCTTTGTCATAAAATCTACAAAGGAGTGACCAGACCAGCACTGTTCGTGACTTGTTCTCAGTATCCTTTATGGCTGCGCCAAGTTTGTTGGGGCATATCCATACCCCAGAGCCGCTGACAAGTTCTGTAAGCTATTAAAGGGAAAAAATATACTTTAAACAAAATACCTTTTTTAAGTGAAACTGGTTTAAAAGTTTTATGAAACATAGCTTCAAACAACTCATAACAGTTGTCTTCAAAGGGTATTAAATCCTGTACAAGAAGATTAATTTTTTTTACATTAAAAAAGGAGATCTTTTTAACCTTTAAACAATATTTTATTATTAATTGAGCCGGAATGATAAGCAGTTTGTGAGACATTAATTTGGAACATTTGCTTTCAGCAAATAGCATAAACTGTAGCCTTCTGGATGCTGAAGTAAGGAATAAAAAGGAGTTAAAGCAATTCACTTCACACAAACATTATAGCACGTAAGCATTATCTCTTAATGCCTTACGCCAAGTGTAGTAGCTTCCTCCCTTGACATTTTCCCTTGACCCTTACATGGTGGGAGAACACTTCCAGCTTGTTCTTTTATTTTTCCTAGGAAAGTATAATATACTGTACGTTTATTCTTGGTCAGATGTGGCTTAATAAATAGTAAGATAAACAAAACCAACAATCAAAGAACCCCTTGGGTCGATAGGGTTGAGGGAGCTAGGCTTATTTTTTGCAGTGAGACTTATTAATATTTATTGTGTTTTAGAGCAAAAAAAACACGCCACATTTTGAGAATGCAACTTCTTTGTCTCTCAGTCTTCCTGACAAGAGACTGCTTGTGCAACTTGCTGACACATACATGAACTGGCGTATGCTACATGGCTGGAAATAAACTAATGCAGGAGTGTCTTATACTATTGTCAAAGAAAAATTATGTCTGCAAATGTTTATATTGAAAGGGTAACCCTAGAAGCATTACAAATTTATGTTGCATTGTGTCTATCATTGTTGGTCCTCAATTGTGTGAAAGTGTAAAATATTTCATACTTACGAACTTCGTCTTTGAGGTGCTGTACTTCTTCAGTGAGCTTTTTAATTTTTTCATCTTTTTCCTCTTTGCAAGCAACGTTTAGGCAGCGGGGAAGTATGTGCTTCTTGGGCTGTTTCCCACCAAAGTGGGGATGCTGTAATGGTTTGAGCAGGAGCCACATCTTCAGGTTCACTGTCAGTCAGACTCATTTCAGATTCAGATACTGAAATGTGCCCCAAGTCTGGAGTGGGATTGTCTAAGATGGCATCTTTTATGCTATCAAGCTTTTGGGTCAGAAGTGACAGCTCTTTTTGTTTATTGAGGCTTTTTGCCTTCTGTTGTTCAGTTTTCTTTTTAGAAGGGGACGAAGTCTTGGCTGAAATTATAAGAATGTTTTATGAGTGAATGCATGGTACATGTATTTTGGGTAATAAGTGTGGGACTATCAATCAACGGGGCCGGGTTGTTCGAAGCTGGGTTAAGATAACCCAGGGTTAGTGTGAAATTTGAACTCAACTATGGAAGCTTAAAAGCAAATTCAGTTTAATTCTCTTTGCCTACAATTTGATGATTGGATAAAACAAATCCATTCAGTGTAAATTTCCCCTGATGCACTCATCTTAAGCATATGTAAGGTATAGTGTGTTAATAAATAAATCAATTTCAATGAGAACGAACCTTTTTTACTTGTTTTCTTTGGCTTCTTTTGTGGTGCAGGTCCATCATCTTACTCAGGGCTTTTCTCTTATTGTAGTAAAAAACATACAAAAGTAAATGGTCAAACAATGTTTAGGAAAAAAGCAAGAAACAGAAATGGAGTGGTGGCGATGGAAGTGAGGGTTGGGTGGTAAGGACTTTGAGGGCATTCACATATGGTCAGTATATGTCAAGTTGGGAAAGTGAAGGTGATGAATTTTTTTTCCAGAAACTACAAATTGTATACTAATGAAAGACAATATTATTCAAATACACTCCTTAAAGGGAAATTTTACCTGTCATTGTTTCAGAATCTGTAGTTAAAAACTCATTAGAAAGCAAGTTTTTGTTGACTCTCTTCTTTTTTTTGCCTCTTCCCTTTCCGCCACTACCATTGTCTTCAGCGCTTTGCTGCAGGTTAGGTGTGAATGCATCTTGAGAGGCTTTTGCATCACTAAGATTTCCTTTCGTAAAACGTGAAATGGCAAAAGAAATCAAGAACAGTTCCCAGTTTTCATCAAAGAGAGTACTTAAGAGGAGGGTAGGGGAGTCAAAAGAAGGTTCCCCCCATTAATTAATTCAAAATTAGCTACGTTACATCAGCCCACATTCACTTCTCCGGTAGTATGTTGTAAAACTTTGCTTGATTACAGATTACGTAATGTATTTAGGCATTTATTGCTTGCATAAGCATAACGTTGGTGGACATTATTGCAATTATGGCCAGTTGATGTTAAGATGATGAATCTCCCCCTTGGACAGTTGAATCCTGCTTACATTAACATGCAGTCATCATTAAGAAATTTCAGATTATAGACGCTGACAAAACTGCTCACCATGAACTGACAGGATGTATCCTTCCCAGATCTCATTGTGGTACTGCATAGAAACTTCTGTTCCAGCTTGTGGAGATCCTTCGTAACCACGTGGTTTTAGTCCGGTCTCAGGACCGCATTCAGTCTTCCATTGTTCTTTTCCCACCTCAATTTCCAGCATTCCAATTGGTTGAAATTTGGTACCCAGGTCTTCACGACTGTTCCCGTGGCTTGGTCATCCAGCTCCTTAGTGAAAAAATGGTGGAAGATAGTGGGTTTCCCTGCTACAAAAAGTGGAGATTTAATGCTGATGCGGAGCCTTCTCGATCGACTCTTTGGCGGAGAAGAAAACAAAAAAGAACACTCGAAAGCCAGAGTAGCGAAAAAAGTTTACCTGATAATGTCGAGAGGCAGATTCAATCGGACTCAATTCCTCAGGAAGATGGAGTTGCATGTAGTGCTGGAGTCGCAGCAGATTTCTCCATCGATGATTTGGACTCTTGTACTACAAGGCTATTTTCAGATTTGTAAGCCATCAGTCAAATAAAAAATTAGTCCTTTGACAAAAAGAAAATCAATTTGAAGTCCGATGGTTCGAATTGTTTGTTTGAAAAATGTTTACTTCACTGCGAAAATAAATCTTTTAAATTATTGCTTTCGTTCCGATCTTTAATTAAAGTATATCATCATGAACTACCCTGCTGAAGACACAAGCTTGATTTACGTTTAAAAGTAGATAACATGTTAACAGGCTGAAAGGGATATCGGAGTTTACTACAGAAATTATGCAGGGTCAGTTTGGTCAGGATCTAATTTGAAGAAAATGCTAGGCATAAACACAAAAAGGGCTATTTTAATGTTCCAATGAGATGTAAGTGTAGATAGTCATGTATTCCGTAATTTAGCCGGCCGGTCCCGCATACCTTCCAAAATGTGTGGTGCCCTACTGATTTTCTTTTCACTTTAGATGAATTCGTTCCCATGTCACTCCCAAGTTTGGAAAACAATACTGATGGTGCATTCAGTGACTTTGTTGACGTGATGCAAGGAACACCAAGAAATGAAGAATGTCAGGAAACCTATGCTGAGCCTTGTGATTTTCCAGTTCAAGATATTTTAACTGAAGAACTAGCCGACTAAATAGAGGAAATAGAAGTGGAAAATATGACTACAGATCCTGAGGAAACAAAGAAAACTCACAATTCAGAACATGAATTGTTGTATGGAAATGCTCTAATTACAGTTGGGGAGAGTTGCTGTTAACCATGGCTTTCATCATGCGGCATAAATTGTCTATGGTTGCCTCTGATGATCTTATCACCCTTCTCAAGTTACCCTGCCCAGCGGAAAACAATGCAGTAAAAGGGCTGGGCAAATTTAAAGAATACTTTCAGTACCTCAAGCATCCCATGAAAAAACACTTTTGTTGCCCAAATTTAAAGTGCCAGGTCTATATATATCTGCAACCAAACCAAAGGATGGCGGTGTTTGTCACATATGCAGTCAGCCACTATCAGGGAAGTCATTTTTCATAGAGCTTCCTGTTGAAGACCAACTGAAAACTATTCTGTCACGTAAGTTCTGCAATTCTTTTACATGTAAATGTATGTGTATATTGGGAGAAAATTTGTTAACAATTTCTTAATTGCTGTAGTAAGTACTGTAATAAGTATAGCAAGTAAAAAAATGCCACACTAATCTAACAACCTTCAAGTGGGAACAATTTGAATAGCTCAGTGGGAAAACAGGGTGTACAGTGCCATGTAGGAGATACACCTCATCCTACATGTAATTCCACTTAGCTAAATGAGGAACAAGGGGAGAAAGAAAGTACTTTTTTGTTTTTGTCACACAGGTCCCGGTCAGTTTGTAAACCTCAAGTGCAGGTTTCATCGAGCAACTAGTGGTGATGGTTCAATTAAAGATGTTTATGATGGCGAGGTGTAAAAAGTGTTTTCAGGTCCTCATGGTTTTTTAGCAAGTGAAACCAACATTTCACTTCTTTGCAACACTGATGGTCCTACACTCATTCGCTCCTCTTGACTTTTTAGCAAGTGAAACATTTCACTTCTTGGCAACACTGATGGTGCTGCACTCAATCGCCCCTCGAGTTATGGAGAATGGCCAGTTTTTCTTGTGATCAGTGAGCTTTCACCTCTTCAAAGGTAAATTGAACAACTGAGCAAATATTAATAATACATCTGTATGAGGTTTGGCAAACTGTTTCAGAAGAATAATCAAGACCCAAGGCATATAAAGGTTGGTCTAGGGCGATAACTGGCGTTTGCAAGGGGTTAAGGTGCTGCACAGCCGCTTTGATGACTTTCATGCTATGTTCTATCATAGCCAATGAATGTGCATTCTCAGTAAACATACGGAGCAACGTGACTATCGCAGGCTTATAGATGGAGAGTGGAGTTTTGGAAGCTCTGTAAGCTGCTCACGAAACAAAATCCTTCAGATCAAGTCCCAATCCCCCAATCCATGTTCAGCTGAAAATAAGATTTTAACTGAGTTTATTGGGTGACTTCAAGGCTCACTCGATAATAAAAAAGCTGGGTTTAACTAGCCTAGCACTATCGCCAAAGGGCTCATATTCAAAACTCTCAAACTTTCAAAATAGGTCAAAGAGCTAATTAGGAAACTGATTCCAATCCTACAGAAACGCCACAATTGACATGACTAATTGCCTTTAGTTAATAACAAAAGCCCCATTTTACATTCAAAGTGTTTTGTTCTTATAAAATTGCCATGAAATTTCCCGAAAAAAGCTAGTTATTGTACCAAATGCTGTCTTACCTGAGAACCATGAACTGACAGGATGTATCCTTCCCAGATCTCATTGTGGTACTGCATAGAAACTTCTGTTCCAGCTTGTGGAGATCCTTCGTAACCACGTGGTTTTAGTCCGGTCTCAGGACCGCATTCAGTCTTCCGTTGTTCTTTTCCCGCCTCAATTTCCAGCATTCCCATTGGTTGAAATTTGGTACCCAGGTCTTCGCGACTGTTCCCGTGAATTGGTCATCCAGCTCCTTAGTGAAAAAATGGTGGAAGATAGTGGGTTTCCCTGCTACAAAAAGTGGAGATTTAATGCTGATGCGGAGCCTTCTTGATCGACTCTTTGGCGGAGAAGAAAATGAAAAAGAACGCTCGAAAGCCAGAGTAGCGAAAAAAGTTTATCTGATAATGTCGAGAGGCAGATTCAATTGGATTCAATCTCTCAGGAAGATGGAGTTGCATGTAGTGCTGGAGTCGCAGCAGATTTCTCCATCGATGATTTGGACTCTTGTACTACAAGGCTATTTTCAGATTTGTAAGCCATCGGTCAAATAAAAAATTAGTCCTTTGACAAAAAGAAAATCAATTTGAAGTCCGATGGCTCGAATTGTTTGTTTGAAAACTAATGTTTACTTCACTGGGAAAAAAAAGCTTTTAAATTATTGCTTTCGTTCCGATCTTTAATTAAAGTATATCATCATGAACTACCCTGCTGGAAACACAAGCTTGATTTACGTTTTAAAGTAGATAACATGTTAACAGGCTGAAAGGGATATCGGAGTTTAAATTATGCAGGGTCACTTTGGTCGGGATCTAATTTGAAGAAAATGCTAGGCATAAACACAAAAAGGGCTATTTTAATGTTTCAATGAGATGTAAGTGTAGATGGTCATGTATTCTGTAATTTAGCCGGCCGGTCCCGTATACCTTCCAAAATGTGTGGTGCCCTACTGATTTTCTTTTCACTTTAGATGAATTCGTTCCCATGTCACTCCCAAGTTTGGAAAACAATACTGATGGTGCATTCAGTGATTTTGTTGACCTGATGCAAGGAACACCAAGAAATGAAGAATGTCAGGAAACCTATGCTGAGCCTTGTGATTTTCCAGTTCAAGATATTTTAACTGAAGAACTAGCCGACTTAATTGAGGAAATAGAAGTGGAAAATATGACTACAGATCCTGAGAAAACAAAGAAAACTCACAATTCAGAACATGAATTGTTGTATGGAAATGCTCGAATTACAGTTAGGGAGAGTTGCTGTTAACCATGGCTTTCATCATGCGGCTTAAATTGTCTATGGTTGCCTCTGATGATCTTATCAGCCTTCTTAAGTTACACTGCCCAGCGGAAAACAATGCAGTAAAAGGGCTGGGCAAATTTAAAGAATACTTTCAGTACCTCAAGCATCCCATGAAAAAGCACTTTTGTTGCCCAAATTTAAAGTGCCAGGTCTATACATCTGCAACCAAACCAAAGGATGGTGATGTTTGTCACATCTGCAGTCAGCCACTGTCAGGGAAGTCATTTTTCATAGAGCTTCCTGTTGAAGACCAACTGAAAACTATTCTGTCACGTAAGTTCTGCAATTCTTTTACATGTAAATATATGTGTATATTGGGAGAAAATTTATTAACAACTTCTTAATTGCTGTAGTAAGTACTGTAATAAGTATAACAAGTAAAAAAATGCCACACTAATCTAACAACCTTCAAGTGGGAACAATTTGAATAGCTCAGTGGGAAAACAGGGTGCAGTGCCATGTAGGAGATACACCTCATCCTACATGTAATTCCACTTAGCTAAATGAGGAACAAGGGGAGAAAGAAAGTAAAGAAAGTACTTTTTTGTTTTTGTCACACAGGTCCCGGTCAGTCTGAAAACCTCAAGTACAGGTTTCATCGAGAAACTAGTGGTGATGGTTCAATTAAAGATGTTTATGATGGCGAGGTGTACAAAATGTTTTCAGGTCCTCATGGTTTTTTAGCAAGTGAAACCAACATTTCACTTCTTTGCAACACTGATGGTGCTACACTCATTCGCTCCTCTTCACTTTTTAGCAAGTGAAACATTTCACTTCTTGGCAACACTGATGGTGCTGCACTCATTCGCTCCTCAAGTTATGGAGAATGGCCAGTTTTTCTTGTGATCAATGAGCTTTCACCTCTTCAAAGGTAAATTGAACAACTGAGCAAATATTAATAATACATCTGTATGAGGTTTGGCAAACTATTTCAGAAGAATAATCAAGACCCTTATTCCTAGGTTCAGCAGGAAGAATCACATCTTTGCCGGACTTTGGTTTGGTAAAGGAAAACCACATTTCCCAACATTCTTGCAGCCTTTTGCACTTTCTCTGAGGATGCTATATAATCCAGGTAAAGTCAGTAGTTTTCAGATATAAGTGCATGGAGCTACATTGTAGAACACAGCAGAAAAAGGAAATTCAGGAAGTTCCACTGAATCTGCTTTGCCAAGGCATATAAAGGTTGGTCTAGGGCGATAACTGGTGTTTGCAAGGGGTTAAGGTGCTGCACAGCCGCTTTGATGACTTTCATGCTATGTGCTATCATAGCCAATGAATGTGCATTCTCAGTAAACATACGGAGCAACGTGACTATCGCAGGCTTATAGATGGAGAATGGAGTTTTGGAAGCTCTGTAAGCTGCTCACGAAACAAAATCCTTCGGATCAAGTTCTTCCTTGTTATATAGCTCTTGTGCACGAGATAGCCAGTCCCTTTCATCGACCTTATCATTGCAAGTAGAATCAGAAGATTCAAGTGACTGTTGACCTAGAGCAGGAGCTTTCAGTTCTTTATTGGGAAGCGCCATTGGTACGACATCTCTGTAGCAAGCTGGGAGTTCAGTTATGGTTTTAGAAGAACACTTCTTTGGATCGAAGGTGTCTACGACTCTCGTGGTTCCGTTCTCTGTGTCTGACGGGTGTTGTACCAGGGAGATCGCTGTTCCATGGAACGATGATTGTGAACTGGTGGAACTTGTGTTGTGATCTATATTATTCACTACCATCTGCGTCACACCATTTTTCTTCTTCTATGTCTGCTTGTTTTCTTTTTTTCTTTGCACGCTCTAATTTAGTACTATTATAATTGTCTCTGCAGGACTTGTGCCAAGAAGCTTTGTTTTCAAGAAGAACATTTTCGATGTCATGTTTAGTTTCATCAAGAAATTGAGTTACAGTTATCCCAATTTCCTTGAATTCCTTCACAGCCTTGATGAAAGTGCTGTACCCTATGCTTGGGTCTTTTCGGGTTGCATTCGCAGGACATTGAAGTCTCTCCTGTTTAGTTTTCTGGCAGATTATGCATTTCGCCCAATCCATGTTCAGCTGAAAATAAGATTTTAACTGAGTTTATTGGGTGACTTCAAGGCTCACTCGATAATAAAAAAGCCGCAAAGATGGGTTTAACTAGCCTAGCACTATCACCAAAGGGCTCATATTCAAAACTCTCAAACTTTCAAAATAGATCAAAGAGCTAATTAGGAAACTGATTCCAATCCTACAGAAACGCCACAGTTGACATGACTAATTGCCTTTAGTTAATAACAAAAGCCCCATTTTACATTCAAAGTGTTTTGTTCTTATAAAATTGCCATGAAATTTCCCGAAAAAAGCTAGTTATTGTACCAAATGCTGTCTTACCTGAGAGAGCTGGCAGTACACTTCATGGACGCCGCTATATTGAAAACCGTGAGAGACCTGGGTCTGAGTGGTACGTTGTATACTAAATAGATTCCCTTGCTATCGCCAGAGACAAACGGGACGATTTTAATCATTTGGGCACAATGGCAAACAGACAAGAAATCCCTTGTCCTCACGCAGTATTAATTTATTATTCTAAATTATAAACGAAACAAATAGCAAAGTGAATCGTAAAGAAAAAAGATGAACAGCTAGAAGATAGACTTTTTACGTGGCCGCATTAAAAAGAAATAAAACAATTTTCACTTTTTTGGTATATCTGTGGGCTAAAAACCAGTTCTTCGGCAATTAAAAAAACCAGTTCTTCTTCTGCTTTTGTCAGAAAGCAATGCTTCATTTTGATGAATGCTGTTGTTGTCTTCTTTTTTTTTCTCGTTTCTTGTATTCTTTGATCAATAAACCTTTGACATTGTGGGGAGTGACAGAAGTGCACTTGAGGCATTTTTCAAAAGGATAGCCCTTTACTAATGAGGGCACCCATATATAAATGAAAAAAACACATGTTCCAAAGACTTTAAATCAAGGATCATAGCCTAACATAGATTGAAGAGGGCAGTGATACTACATGTTAGGAGAGACAGAAGGGATTTGTGACCTATTATTAAAGCACTTGAAAATATTTGACAAGCGTGTGACTGTCTACAAGCAGCTGTATAATAAACACCAAATTACCATATTTTTGCTGCAAATGGCTTATTGAACAACCTTGCAACAGTGATTCTTCCTGAGTGAAGATACAACCTGGAAGTATTTCGTTAGTGTTTTCATAATGGTATACGTATATTGTTTTTAAGTAATGTTCCAGGTAAGATGGGAGGAAATAATTTCTTTTGTTTTTTAACACAATACCCCTTCCTCACTTAGGAATGTTTTCATTTCCACACGGAGAGTGCAGAGGCCCGCTCCTTTGCCCTCTTCTCACTTGCCTCTCTCCTAGCCTTCTTTAAAAATGGACGTCTTCTAAAATTAAAATCCCTGTGATTGTCCTCGTCATCAGATTCTGCAGGTGGGATGACATCTTTCGTAGGAAGAGGAGGGATTTCTGACCTTTTTTTTGATAATATCCCTCTTGTTACTACTGTTGACTGTGCCACATAAGTAAGTAAGTAATATTTTTAAATATGACAATAGGACAGTTTCCGATAAGGTCTGCACGCCCAATTATTTGCTAAGGGAGCGGTCTCTGATTGCCTGAAAGTTCTTTCGTGGCCCTGGTTGAAGTCGTCACCCTGTAAATGAATAAAAGGTGTTCACTACAAGTAATAACTCATTAAAAGTTGACACCATGGACTGAGTGTTACTTGCATCATTTTAATTTGTGTTGGTGTTGCTTGAAGGACCAGAATGATTTGATCAATTTTCTGTTCATAAATAGCATATTCCGAGCAAATGTTTAGAATTATTTCTCTTTGTAAAATGGTATTAAACAGAAGGTGAACAATTAGTGCATTAAGTCTGCAGGTTTGACACTACAGGTCAAACAGTAGATTTGGGAGTTATTATCCCACTGCGATGAGTATGGTAAAATCAAGACAAACTTCACACATATGTTGTGTTTGATTGCATCTGACAGTTTTCAAATACCTAGGGCACTTTGGGTTTTTACATTTCAATGTTTGATATGTTGAGAGAATTCATCTCAGCTACTTGTACTTTCCTTCACTCCACTGCAATTAGGGCAGATACCTCCACTTTCAGCTAGCCTTTTAAGTTGAAGGGACGCGACAGTATTTGGGTGATAGCTAGGGCGGAGAAAAGCCTTCCTCTTTCTCGTTAAACCAAGATGGCGACTACTTTTTAAAATTTTATTCCTTACACACGAACAGTTACAATTCATTACAGTCATTTACAATTCGTAACAATTATGTCTAATGTTTGGTTACTAAATTTTCCCCTATACACTATAACAGATAAGTATTTTTACAGAAAAGGAAAAAAGCATGAACCAATCCAGGGCGCTTTGGTTTTCTTATATCTGTTTGTCAATCTAGATGAGATTGCGAAAGTATCACTTAAAAGAAGAGTTCTTGAAAAGGAGAGATCAGAGCTGTCCAGAATCATACAGTGGTTGCTTTGGCATATTACGAGAGTTTGCACTCAATATTGGCTATATTAATGCCACAAATATATTAGGAAAGATAAATGCGATTAAGATCCGGGTTCTGTAAATATAGAGAATCCGGCGACAGTTTCAAAATTTTCACTTTCTTCATATTTTGCCCAAATAAAGCCTTTAGTGAGTTATTTTCGAAAATACAATTAAAAGATCCCAAAGTGCTCGAGTTTTTTCAAATCGAGGAAAGTTTGAAAATCGCCATTTTGGCCTCCTGCCGCCTTTGAAAATTGACAAAAATGATGCACTTTCGTTTCGCTCGTGCTGGTAAACACGATAACCTCAAGCAATGTACTTTTGATATTTCATAGCACTTCACTTGCTCTTTCTAAAACACTGGATTACTTTTGAAACGCTGTCAAAATAGTCTTGTTTCTGGCCGTTTTAGTTACCCCACTTCAAGTGCTTGAGCGACAAGGCTAATTTTCGCTTACTTCTACCCCAAGAAAAGCCCACTGGTACATAGAATATGAGGCCAAAACTAGTATGGTCTTAAAGCACACCCTTTATACTTTATTGTGTGAAAATTTTTCCGCGTCCCGCAAAAAGTCTCCCGTAGAGAAACGGAAACGTGAAGACCATTTTGCCACCTAAATCAATTTACGGGGCAACATGTTTCCCTACATACCTACGCAAACAATTTAAAAATTGCTCTGGAAAACCTTCCACATGTTTCTTACCGCTTGAATATCGGATAATAGACACATATGTAACTGTTACCTTCTGATTTTTATCTCATTGTGTCGAATAAGTGCTAAAAACGCTTTCATTGCAGACTCGTGTATGTCAACACTGAGTTAATAATATACAACCAAACCAATCAAAACAACCACAAGATTTCAACTTCGGTTCGTTCCACAACACGTATTGCATTTTTGAAAGCCTATATCTCTTTTAATACTACAAATTTATAAGTTTGTAATAAGCTGTTTGATTGACCTTCTTCGAAAATAAAGAAATTGTGAGTGGTTTTATAGCTTTCAGCTTTGCTCTCAGAGACATTTTGTAACATATTACGTGACAAATTCGGTCACCCCTTGAAAGCAAAAACTTCATCGGAAAACCTATGAAATGACTTAAAACCGCTCATCGAAGAACAGATGAATATTTTTAAAAATTTAGGCTGTTATCTGATTACACGGGCAGCGTAATTTGTCAGCTAGTAAAAAGTATTAAAGAGAGACAACAGACAAGCATTGCGGCACGGTTCCCGCGGCAGAAGATTTTCAAAATTTTGATTTTCATTTGGATCGTCCTTGTTCTGAGTGATTGCGGGAAACTATCTACTCTAAAAACCTTACCAGTGTGTTTTTCCAGTTCATCTACTTGAAATCCATTTGTCTGGTATTGGTATATGAATGTAATTCTTGTCCAGCAATCTTGAACTTTGTGCAAACATACGCGATCAGCGACTTAATCGGAGGTTCTATCTAAGGGGGTAAGGGGTGCGGATAAGTTCAGCCAAAAGCAAAGCTCCGGATCCGTGCGAACACTGAAGTGTTTTGATGAAAAATTCACTGTCGCATACCATAAAAATCAACATGATCGGTACAGAACATTTTACCCGGAGAAGAAAGGAACACAGAAAAGAATAACCCGTGAGCAGGCCCCTCTTCTCCTAGCTCCTTCAAGCGAGAAAAATAAGAGGAGTACTGGGAGAGGAAATTTACCTCTTCGGCCGAGAGAAATTTGAAGGCTCCCGCTTCCTGGCCTCTTCCAATCATTTGCGGCCATTATTCCATGTGAAGGAAACAGTCGACGCCTAGCAAGAGCCATAATGGCTCTTGACGCCTAGCTTGCGTGTCTAGCCTGCATAAGAGGCGTTTTATTTTATTTAGTTATTTCCTTGTTTTGCATTTTCAGGAAGCGCCTCACCATCACGAGTGTCTGGCGCTCCTGCGCTCGCTTTTCCTGAAAAATGCGAGAACTGATAGAGCCTTTTATGCAGACTAAAGTTCGGCTGCCATCGGATACCTTGGCAGGTGCTCCGCAATGAGCAGAGCAGACCACGCTTTTCTTGGTGAATCACAGCCTGGGTGAACCACATATCCAGGAGAAAAAAAAACGCACGGGCGTGTGATATTCCTCAACCGTCATACAGAAAAAACCCGCAGTTCTTATAGAAATGGTATTTAGTGGGATTTTAGGCTATCTACTAGGTTCTTAAAAAAGGTTTTAATTTGAGAGGGGCACCATAGCGATCAGCCCGACAAGCCGAGGATAAAGCTTATCTTAGCACCGATAACCATTGCAGCTCATATGTGATATGGAATATATTTCCGTATTAAATAATTATCTAGAATACAGTTTAGATGATAACCATACAGCAATTAATGTATTTTTCCAAAGTACTAGCCTGCATGCCACGGTCTTTCATGCTGCGTTTCATCTGAATTTTACTGACTGAAACCCAGTAGACTAAATTTTTTTTTTCTGTATCTTCCGCTGTGCCTTCATTTTTGTAAAATAAGAACCTAGGGGGCAATTCATTCACCATACAGACGAAACATGAAAGCATTTACCCACGTTTTAATTCAAATAATGAGCCTTTTGTCACTAAAATACCCGGCGCACGCAAGTACAATCCTGTTGACAACAGTTTGCACTGGTAGTGGGTAGTAGCCTCCAGTACCGTGATTAGAACGTTACGTAAAATAACAGCGGGTTGACAGTAGTGAATACAATATCTAGCATAAACAACTTACGAACTCTGGGTTCCAATTGGGGGACGGGGGGGATTTTCTTCTTCTTTCAGCCACATTCACCCTCAGTATATGACCGGCATCTTTCATAAAAAAGTACCTCTCCCTATCCTGGTTCAGTAACTGATTAAAGCGACTAGTAAGGAATAAGTTAGGTAAATGAATAATGTCAATCAAGAGCGTCGCTTGGCAGATGCTCTGCTGGCTGTGTAAACCAACAGAAATAGAACCCCTAGAGAGTTGCGTTAAAAAAAATACGTAACAACACGCCAATTAACCCTTAAAAAATATTTATGCTATGGCCTAAAACAAATCAGACAAGGAATTTGATAACGAAAAAAAATTCCTGCAGCTCGAAAATTCCCCACCCCCCACTTTCTAATGGGCCGTCCCATGGCCTTTAGTGATGGCGAAGTCAACCTTGGAGCGCACAGTTTTTCCCCACCCCTCACCCCCTAAAAATATACCTTTGTTTAGTTTCAATGGCGTACAGTTGCGGGACATTTGCTGGACAAGTGATACAATATACTACCCCAGACAAATGAAAGGCAAGTAGATGAACTGGAAAAAATGCTAGTAAGTTTTTCCATGTGAATAGTTTTCCGCAACCCCTTAGAACGAGGGGGAATTGAAGATCAAGATTTTTAAAAATGTACCGCCGTGGGAACCGTAATGTTCAGTGTACTGTTGCAACTGCCGCAACGCTTGTCTCTCATCGAATTTAACTTTTACGACTTTTTCTCCCACTGCTCGTCTAATAAGATAACAACCTTAATTTTAAAATATCATATCTGGCTTTCATAGGCTTCCCGACGAAGTTTTTTATTTCAAGGGGTGACCGAATTTGTCACGCAATGTAATGTTATAAATTAAAATGTCTCTGAAAGCTATAAAACCACTCACAATTTCTTTTTTTTGGAAGGTGGTCGATCAAATAGCTTATTACAAACTTATAAACTTGTAGTACGAAAAGAAATATAGACTTTGAAAAATAGAATCCCTGTTGTGGAACGAACCGAAGCTGAAATGGTTGCTTTGATAATATTAACGCGGTGTTGACATACACGAGTCTGCAATGGAAGCGTTTTTAGCACTTATTCGCTACAATAAGATAAAAATCACAAGGTAACAGTTACATATGTCTATTACCCGATATTCGAGCGGTAAGAAACATGTGGAAGGTTTCCGAGTCTATCTTTTTGTCGAGGGTCGAGGGTTCTATGTCCAGGGCAAGGGTACCATGTCGAGGGTCGAGGGTAACAGTTTTTTTTTCCAAAATTTTTTTTTTTGGAAAAGGTAATAATCGATGCAATCAATGTCATTAAAACAAATAAGAAGAATTTAAAAAACAAATGGCGCGTGACCATCTTCTAGTTGTTGGGTGAAGGGGGGGGGGGGGGGGGGGG
>CALNXI010000840.1:135150-145150 GCA_942486025.1 Porites evermanni
AAGGAACGCAAAACCAACACTTATCGGCGCAGTTGATGGCGGCACTGGGACAATAGGAAGTCATGTGGCGAAACTAATTTTGTACACATCTTTATCCCTAGTGTGCATTTCAAACAGAAATCAGAGGTGTCTGCGCAAAAACTTTCTTCACAACGGCTTCAGCGATTATTTCCTATTTTGCACAAAAAGGGGAGCTTTTATTCACGAACAGCGATCAGATCGAAGCAAACCGATTATGTGAACTTTCAAAAAAAGAGTGTACACTATATGAATATTTAAAGAAAAAAAATATTCCGCAAAAGACAGACTTGGAATACACTGTCCAGTGTCTTGCATGATGTTAAAAGTAGTAAATTTACATCAGTAACCACGGAAAAATAGATCACAGAGAAAGCTTGAATTGAAATACCAGGGAAAATATCCTCAAAACAGAACCAAAAATCACTCCACAAACCCAATGCCATTTTTTTCTTGCCCGACCGACCGAAAAATTGTACAGGAATGGCCTTGTGTGACATTGTAACATTTCAAACAGGTAAACAGAATTTACAACACAGTCGTTTTTTTTTCGGGAATAAAAAAATTGTATTCACGGTTCAAGATAAACAGCATTATCGCAGTACTCCGTTTTTTCCTATTCATGTCCAACTTGGCAAAACAACAGATCTTTAGTAGAAATGTGTCAAATGTAAAACAATTAATTGGATCAATGAGAGACATGGACCGTACGTCTGTTTTTTTTTCCTATTCATGTCCACCACATCCACGTTCACAAATAAATATGACCGATTGTGGCCTAGAAAGATATATTGTATTTTAATGGGAAAGCGTCGGCAAATGCCGATGTTCACCTCACCGAAAGTCACTACCAGGCATTACTCTATTTTTAACCTCTGCGTTAGTGGGTGGCGATTTCCATGCGAGTTTGCGCATTTTAATAGCTGTGCAAAAAGATGGACTCCAACGATTGCATTGTTCGTCTATGACACATTTTACAACGCAATAAGAGTTTTTTCCTTCCATTCTTGTTGATTGGACCAGAAATTCATAATTCAACGCACTCATTCTTGTTTTACGACATTTTAAATGTTGTTTACAACATTTTTTTTTTCATCAGTGTTTTCAAGTAACGTGTTCTGTTCGTGGTATGGGTTTCCGGGGTGTTATAAATATAATTCTTCGAAAACAACTTGGGATGTCCCAGAGCTTTTCTCTATAAATACTCATTTAGCTACGGTACGAGAACTAAATTGATAAATATCTGTTACACTGTTATTAAGTTCTAGTGAGCTCACTAATATAGACAGGAACATAGACTGATCTTAATTTAAAAATTTCAGTCTGCTCAGAAGGTCTGTCATTCTCATCAGGGGCACTGTGAACAGACCTGGAAAGAAGGTCAGCGCCGAAAAGGGAAAGCTTACTCAGTTCGGAAAAAACTACAGCTAAACATCCCGACAAAGCGCACGTTTATAAAGCAGAAAAAAAGGCAGTTAACGGTGGATGAAACATCGGTTTTTTGACTCTTTCCGCACGTTTCAAACCGTGGTACCATAGGTGGCCCTACATGCCTGAGTCGACTACAACAACAAGAATCAAGCTTTATTTGCGGTATCACTTCATTAAAAATGCTCTTCCAGCGAGCCGTTTACATAACAAAATTTTCAGAGAAACTACGTTAATGCCAAAATATATCTACATATAATAAGAAAATCTATCCTATAATTAATTACACAGAAATCAATCTTAAAGGTACATTCTATACCGTATTTACCCGTGTATAATGTGCGCCCCTGTATAATACACACCCTAATTTTTGACTATTTTATTCTAAAAAAAAAAGATTTCAAGATAAACACCAAGAATTAAAACTTCCATTTTTCCATTTCATTAACAAGAGCTGGGAATTTATTGTTGACATGCTACAACAAACTACAAATATCGCATGCACCGAGCACTTATTTACATGCTTTTCCATTCAATAAAAGTCAAACGTTTTACAAATCGTGTAACTTGAAGTCCTTGTTCATAACTTAAATTAACATAACAGGAATTCATAAACATTACCGGTATTTCTAATGACTGCACTGCTGGTAGCTTGAGTATCATTACTGTATTGCGTTCGATTCAAGTAAAATGTTCAGTGTCTTTAAACAACGCATTCCTAAACAGCGAAACCTTCAAATTCTGACTCAGAGTCTGATTCAAATAGGTTTTCGATCCTTGAATCATCAAGTTCATGAGTGTTCTCGGTTGAATTGTAAACCAGTTCATCTTGTGATGCATCCAAATTGTTTGTGAAGCCACACTTCAGAAAAGAGGCAGCGATCATTTCTGATGGAATGGCATTCCACGCTTGCGAAATCCATGAACAGATCAGTTCCTCCAAAGCCTTCTTTTGTGGTCCAGTGGCGGTAAATTCGTGAATTCCGTCAGCCATCCACCGCTTTCGGACTCCATCTTTAAACGGTTTGTTTAAAGATACATTGAGCGGTTGGAGAAGGGAGATTAACCCACCAGGAATAACACAAGTTCAGTGTTCTCGCGTTTGAAGGACGCTTTCACAGTATCTGTCGCGTGAGCTTCAAGTGAGTCATAATCAAGCAAGCTCTTTCTTCTCCCCAGGCCACTGATCCGTATAGCCGCGCCATACTTTTTCGATCCACACTTTTTTATCTGCTCTGAATCCATCCATCCTTTCTATTGGGCTGAAACAACGACTCCATGCTTGTTGTTGATCTTAGGGATGGTTTTCCTCTTGAAGATTAACATCGGTTTCAGTTTTAATCCATCGCCGCAGCACACCAACACAACTGTTACTCGATTCTTCTCATTCCCCTTGGTGCGTATTTTGATGGTTTTCTTGCCAGTGTTTACAGTACGATTCGGTGGCATGTCGAAGGTCAATAGAGTTTCGTCCATGTTAGCGATGAGATGCAGTGGGAAGTTGTGTTATTTACGGCGATCAATGATGTAGCGATGAAATCGGACTATCTTCTCCTCGTAATCATCTGGCAGACGTGCTAATGTCGAAGTGACAGACCATTCCTCTTCATGAAGCACTGACACCAGTGATTGCCAGCTTTGAAATGTCTTTCAGGAATTCTGTACTTCTCGTTCTTGGCTAGTTCGAAGGCTTTCAGTCGCACAAGGATGGCAGAATAGCAAGACCGTTATTTCTTTTCTCAGTAATCGAAGCCAGCAGATCGACCTCCAACTCCGGCCATGCAGCTTTCTTTCCGCGGTTAGCACGCTTCAGTCGAGGCATCTTCTCGAGGTTTTCTTTACTTTTTCGCCAGAGTCTGACATTACTCTCGAAAACACCAAACTCACGCTCGGCAGCACAATTGCCATGTTGCTCTGCAAACTGGATTATTCTTAACTTGTCGGAAACAGTGTAACTTTGACGTTTCACAGTGGTAAGTTTCGTAGCCTTGATAGCCTGCGTAGCATGGCGGTTTTGGTTGGGCGCGCTAAGTAATAAAGGCGGGCGAGAGCAGGGAAACCGCGAGAAGATTGGGGCGGGAGCAACTTGAAAAACCGCCTGCACGGACAGGGGCTTTTTTTAGTCGGTCCGTACGCCAGCGTACGGATCGTTCCGATTGGTTCAGATGTTCGCCCGTCAATCAAATATTTTGGTGATCTCCCATGGGAGAGTTTCGAGGAACTGAACAAATTATCTCCGCAAAACAAAACCAAAATATCAAAGAAGCGTTGACCCGAGCTGAGCTCGATCTTAAATATTTGACGGGAAAACAGGGCAATTAGCCCGGCAATTATAGTTAAGAGTGGTCAAAGAATTTAGTACTTTACAACTGCATCTGAGATCAACAAATTCTAATCAGCAACACGTACAGAACCATTAACCACAGGAAATAATTACTCAAAATACAACTTCATGACCTCTAAATAAATGTAAGACTTAGTGCAGCAAAAATAAGATCTACTCAGTCAAGTTTAGAACGCAGTGTAGTCACCTAGTATGCGCGAGATAGCAACAAAGAAAAAACTGTGTTTGCTCAAGCAAACTCCAGTTCCGGCCAAGGTCACGTTTTACATTATATCACGAGCTTTGGTGTCGTGTTTAGGCTGTCAACACTTTAGTTCTGATTGGCTGGGAAAAGTGAAACCAAACAAGTTGTCCACAGGATGTCAAAATGAGTTGAAGGGGGCGGCAGTTGAAAAGGCCACAAATCCGGGCAGGCGGTTTTTATTTTTCTCACGGCTTTGCCGCTCGTTCTCGCGCGAATTTCGCGGCTTCGCCACTCTTGCGCCCGGCTCGAAAACCGCCATGCTACGTAGGCTATAGCCTTGATCGCCATAGTGACAATCTCACAGGTTGTTTTCCTCGATCAGCTGTTACTTAAATAGGCATTATAATTTATTCATGGATCAAAATTGAAAACAGTTCATTGCTAGTTTACTTTACTGAGTTTATTAAGTGCCAATTACTGCAAAGCTTTTGTCTTCTTTTATTTTCTTGACCAGACAATGGAATCCGTGTATAATACGCAACGTAAATTTGAAGGTCGATTTCAGGGAAAAAAAGTGCGCATTATACATGGGTAAATGCGGTAACTAAAGTAAATCCTATCTCAACTCCCTCAAGGCAATCCCTGTTTCAAGACAAAGACAGGGCAGACTTGAGGGTAAAGGTTATTTACAGATTGAAAAACACTTATTTCGAGCTGTTTAGAGCGTGTTTGCTCAAGGGTATCCCATCTCAAGTCTTGGAGGATATTCGCAGATCTTGTATTATAATCGCTAAATGTTATAATTCTCCCAGCCCTAGTTTGCAATGTCTGGAGTCTGTCACACAGGC
Source organism: Porites evermanni (assembly GCA_942486025.1). Classification (NCBI taxonomy): domain Eukaryota; kingdom Metazoa; phylum Cnidaria; class Anthozoa; order Scleractinia; family Poritidae; genus Porites; species Porites evermanni. Next base: position 139,973 of record CALNXI010000840.1, read on the forward strand.
CTTTTCCCATACATCCCCAGACTTCGGAGCAATAATCAAAATAAGGAGCGACTAAAGCATCATGCATGTTCAGTAGGGTTTGGCGAACGAATACATTTTAAGGCCCCCATACCTGCAGATACCTTTTTACAGGTGGTATCTACATCGGATTGCCACCCCAATGCCTCGTCAACCTCTATTCCCAGATATGTATAATTAGTCACCTGAGTCAATTGTTGACTATTAACAGTAACGTTTAAGTCACCATTTAAATGCCTTAGTCGGCAGTGGTTTCCAATTATCATATATTTTGTCTTTTTGACATTAATGTGTTGATGGGATTTCAGCCACTTTTGAACCTCATCCAAGTCTTTGTTTAACTTTTCTTCGAGAGTTGAGGGGTCATAAGCGGAAAGGGTAAGCGAGGTGTCATCAGCATACATGAGTGCAGATGATGACAGCTCGCATTCTTGTAGGCCATTTATATAAATAAAAAACAAGGGTCCAAGTACAGAACCTTGTGGGACCCCACAACTAATAGGAAGATAGTCTGATAGGGTTACATTTACATAAGTACTCTGAAAGGGATTTGATAGGTATGTTTTCAACCACTGAACTGCATGCGGGACGAGACCATAAAGTTGCAGTTTTTTTAACAATACGCTGTTGTCAACCGCATTAAAGGCTTTCTTAAGATCCAGAAAGAGTACACTGTTAATTAGGCCATCATCAATATTTAAGTAGCAGTTGTTAGTAGCTTCAAGCAAAGCAATCAAAGTAGAATGCATCGGTCTGAAACCATGCTGAGAAACTGTCAGCAAATTATTGTGTTAGGTACTCATAAAGTTGTTTGAAAATAACCTTTTCGATTATTTTACTGACAACTGGTAGAATAGATATAGGTCTATAGTTGTTAAGATCAGACTTAATATCCTCCTTATATAAAGGTACTACTTTGGAAATTTTCCACTCGTCTGGAAAATACCCTCACCTAATGGATACGTTAATTATATGGGTGAGAGAAGGCATGATTTCAGGACAAACTCCTTTTAAAAGCCTAGCAGCAATACTATCTAGGCCCGTAGCCTTGTCGACTCGAAGGGAACTCAGTAAATGGTGAACAACACCACAGTGAGTCTAGTCTCCTTCGCAGCCGTTATTAGGGTCCTCCTCACTAACGGCTGCTCACGAGAGAGACACATTCCTTTCCCTTTGTTTGTGAGAACCAATAGAATGCACGTTATTGTTATCGGCTACGCCAATCAAATTCCTCGTTATATTTTCTGGGCGCTTGCTGTACGCGCAAAAACAAAACATGACAGATGCACACGTCCGAAACAACGATCTTGACCTGGGGATCTTAACCAAGTGAAAGATGAATGTTACTCCGAAAAAGTTATTGAATAGTGATACAAATTGCTTTATTTGTTCAGCTGCAGTCACTTCTAAACAACGTGTGCGTGTTTTTAAATCTGGTAGTACGGGAACAAGCTCTTTTGACCTTCAAGGACTTATAAACAAGGCATTGGACATCAACGTAAATGTTTACTCTAATTCGGATGTTGCAGTGTGCATTAAATGCTACAAGTCCTTGGTGAAATACCAAAAAGCGGAAGAACATGTCAAGGAGATAAAAATTGAGCTCCAGTCTTCTTATTCAGCGAGTGGCAGACTTGTGAAACTATTATTGCGCACCGAAAACATAAATAAATTAACAGCTGGCAGTGGGACATCAGTCAAAAAACACCTTTCATTTGTAAGTTTAAATGAGTTTCCTATGACTTGTTCTTCTTCCAACTTAACTCCCTCGAGTTCAGCGTTACCAAGGCTCACTATAAGCCAAATTGGTAAACCACAAGGTTGTTTATTTGACAATGGCACGTTTTCACTCATACGAAGCGCTTTCGCCGCACCATTTGTCACTTCTAGTCCAAAGACAAAACAGACAAATCAGCAAAAAAATGAAACAAAGACGAAGGTCGTCGTTGAGTATCCCAGTAAGACCGTGAACAAAACCCTGTCTGGCGATATGGCACCAATTGTCAAAGCTTTGGCTGACGGTCCACCCTCAAGAATTGCAAAAGCAGTTCTAAAATGCAAGACTTTGAGAACGGAAATCATTTCTCAGGTTCTACGCGTCTTTACATCAGAGATAAATGAACTTTGTTCGAAGAAAAATCCATCGATCCTCAGAAAAACAAGCAAAGATGATCTTATAAACTTTGACATGAAAAAACTTTGCGACAAATGGAAAGAATGCGCACCAGTCTTTTACTCATTTCTGCTAACTTACTCTTCATCAAAAAACACTTCAAGTACAGCTAATTGGTTTCCTAGCATTGCAATCGCGGGTTCTGTCCTCCTTAAACAACGCAACAGCCACATGAATGCAAGTGCCAGTGTTCTTGGAATTAAGGTAATATTTTGCAGATCTTAAAATTAAGTCGTAATTTTTGAACTAGGAGTTGAATTATATTGTATTTCCCTCTGATGTTTACCATATGCACTACCAGTGCTCTGCCTCTTTACCTTTCTTTCTGTCCAATATAGACAACTGACATTACCCTCTCTGCATTTCTAAAATTGCAAGTTGTAGAATTATAATATTTTGGATTGATGCCTACTCAGGGGCAGTTTTAGGTAGGGTGCATGGGGTGGGGACGGGGGGGGGGGCACACCCTATCCTAAGTTAACAGTGAGTTCTTTTATTATATATTTTCCCCAAAACTTACAGAACTGATTTTTACAATGCTGCACTTTCCTGAAGAATGATTGTGGAACTCCCTGTATACCATGGTTTTCTTGAACATTGTTTCATTCAATTATCTCCGTTAATACCCTTATATATTTAACAATTATTCTTTGAAATCGAGGTGAATAGTGGCAAAATATTTACCGAGCCGCGAAAGTGGTGAGGTAAATATTCTGAAAGCCACTATTCACCGAGATTGAAAAGAATAATTGTTTAAGTATTTACCGGTACACACAAAGTGATCTCGACAATATTTTATTAAAACAAAAAACATTTAAAGGCAATTTATTGACACGTCAATTCTTGCGTGATGAATGCACAGTGCACGCGCAAGAGTTATTTACAGAAAGTTCAAACGTGGTAAATCTCTGCTCGCGTTTTTTTCTACAAAATGTTTTCAAAATGGCGTCACGGAAAGCCTAAATTAATAGTCTGGACTTGAAAAAACATCCAAAATCCTCTTTCAAAGTTTACTTAAAGTGGAAATTGAACGAGCAGTTGGAGAAGGAGCCACAGCGTTGGTCAACATGTTTTCTTGAACAAAAATGTTCTCCTGGACATTTGTGGATGTGCTGCAGTGAATTGCTTTGGATACTGTCTCCAAGGGAGAACGATTCACTTCTGCTAGCGGGTTAATGGCAACTTGATGGTCCGGTCTGCAGAAGTTGATTAAATCTGTAATCGCCAAAGACATATTCTTGAACTGCTCGAACGTTGGACGATCGTTGTAGGATTCCAAACTTGCATCGCTTTTGTGGCCCGTGACTGCTCTGGTGTGGCAATTTTTCATATCTTTAGAAGACAAAATATTTACGGTGGTCGACCTGACGCAGTGATTTGTGAAAGGAGGATCAATACCAGCTGGGAGGCACATATTCTTCATCATGCTGTTGATCGTGTTATGGCCTAAAGGAAGTGTTGAATACCAAATGACATCAGAAGACAGTTTAAATTTAGCACCAGTTAAAGGCTTCTGAAAGAGCGCTTCACATTTTGGATTTAAATGGGACAGGTAAGCCTTCACTACTGCTACTGGACAGTTAGCAAGCCCTTTGCCTTTGAACATTTTACCATCAGATGGGTCGTCGGTGCCGTCTAGACCACCTTGGTGATTTTGGTTGAAAAGACTCCTCCTGGCGTTTCTCTGTTAAGCTCAAAATATTCCAGGCCGGAATTTGGGGTTTTGGAGAGCTTTAGGCTTGATTTTGTCAATTGACGCTGGTTTTCCCTTCCTCTTCGACCAAAGTAGAGGGTTATAAAAAACCACGCTGTTTGCTGCAGCTTTTGTTGATCGTGGCATCTTTCATCTACTAGCTCCCCGGCTTCGTAGAGCTTTGAAACTGCTTTGGTCGTTAGTGTGGGTTTGTGAACAGTAGAACAAATTTGACCTGACTTGCTCAGAGTTTTCAGAAACGAATTTAGAGCTTTGTTCGCTTCCGTGAACTGGCTGTCGCTGATTATCGAAAATGGCTTGTTGTGTGGCTCGTTGCGCAAGTGCCGATCAATGATGACTTGCTCAGAGTTTTCAGAAACGAATTTAGAGCTTTGTTCGCTTCCGTGAACTGGCTGTCGCTGATTATCGAAAATGGCTTGTTGTGTGGCTCGTTGCGCAAGTGCCGATCAATGGCGGCTCTGATCGAGGTAAGCGTTGCTTTGTTGTAGTAACCTCCGTCCTGTTTTCTTGCAGACATATAAAATGTCTGCAAGCATTTATTTAACTCCTCCTTGTTCATCTCTTCTATATCTGTGGTAGATTCTTCTTACTGGGAAAACCAATCTGCAAAGAATTTACTCATATTGTAACAAATTTTTGATGTGAAGAGTTATGAATGTCACTCAAACTTATTGGCAGTTGTCAGCAAAATAAAACCCGAAACACTTTTTCACACTTCGGAGTCTTCTCTTACCTTTAAAAACTTTTAGTCCATACTTAGTTGCCTTTCTTGTATTCTCAGGCACAGCCTCGTTTTGTATTTGTAAAATTTCTGCTTCTGAAACTTGAGCGAAACGCGAGTTTACGCCCGCCATTTTGTTTTTGTTTTGAAGATCACAAATTACGCATTATCCACTCGCTCAGAGGTGAATACTGTTGAATAGCCCGAGATAGCGAACCAATCAGATTGCTTAAAACATCAAGATCACTGAGTTTGTATATACTAAACTGTAGTATTCTTAAGTTTGTAGTAAAAGATTTTTGTTAGACCTGGTTGATATTTCTTTCAGTTACTTTAAAGTGAAAGATGTGGGAGTGACATACATGTTCATCAAAAAAATATATAATCATACATATTTCACCAGTTTACTTGCAGGGAGTACTCAACAGGCTAAGCAAATTAAAGGTAACTGCTTCAAATTATCGAACATTGACCAAAATTGAAGCATTAGGAGAGTCACATGATGCTTGCCTTCAAGATGTAAGAAGCAGAATAACCACCGAGAAGGCTCTA
>CALNXI010000840.1:155177-160177 GCA_942486025.1 Porites evermanni
AAAAAAAAAATTACAATAAGCCCAATAAATGTAACATCAAGTCCTTAGATCACAAAATGAACAACTTTAATATTACAACAAACCCTATGTGAATGTCATATGTCTTTGTTTCCTTTTTTCATTACTTCATACTTTTGCCTTTAATACTTTTACTAATTGTGCTTTGAAATGCTTTTGGTATGTTGCAAAGGCTATCCTCAATTTCATACATGAACATTAACTATTGTCACCATGAAAATTAAACTGTAGACCTTAACAACTCAACTACAATGAGGAATTCATTCCTTAAATTGCAAATATCAATCTAATAAAATGTACTTATATAATAAAATATGTATAACTAAATGCTTAACAATTTTGTAATAAACCATAACCATTAAAATCAATAACAATAACCTGATGCACTTTTCATCAAGGTGTTACCTCTTCGAAAAAAGGCAGATAATACTGTTCATGCTCTTGTACAAAAATAAACTGAGACTTTGGATCATTTGTGAAAAACCCTCACCAAAAAGCTATGCTTCCAAAAATATCTTCTATCTTCTATAGTTACCTACTATGTACTTCTTAACGCTCTTTGATAACTAGGCTCTTAGAAAAAGTTGGATAAAGAAAACAAACACGAAATGGTACCTCTTCTGTTGCTATGGTTACTGCATGGCTACAACCATACATGATCAACTATTAGGGGCCAAACATTTAACATTGGAACGTGGCCAGACCATTTACAGGATAAAACCCCTTCAAGCTGTTTTGCGGTCAAACAACCACAACAACAACATAACAATAACAAAAAATACACCCCCCCCCCCTCCAATAAGCATAAGGAAAGTGCAATCTTGATGGTACACGGAGAAAATCTTGAATGTTATGGGCTTGGGAAAGAAACTATTTCTCCACTTAAATACGCGGCACTTGATTAAGCCTACTTCAAAATGCAGCATTCTAGTCATACAGAGTATACTGGTTCAGTCACTCAAATGGAGTTAATTTCAACAGATTGCAGTAGTCATTGCACTTATGGCTTGCAGTGAAGTTCTGTATGGCATTGTGGGAAAGATTACCTGTACAAAACAGCATGTTCTTGGGATCTAGCTGCTTGCTGGCAATCTCTGGGTCGAAAAGGCAACTTCCACAGCCTTGTATATCCAGCAACATGACCTCTTTCTGTGACCGTTCATAAGAGAAGTGAGCTAGACACTCTGCCTTCTTGGTCAAGGGATCAGCATTTTCGCCTTGGCATATGTTCCCATTGTTGTTGATATATTTGTGGAATGTCCCGTCTATAAACTCTTCCACCGTTACATATTCCCCGTCAATTGTTCCCATGTATATCTTCTTGTAACTCATGGTCTCCCCAAAAAGGATTTCATTATCGCTTGCTATAAGCTCTTCTTTCAGTTTAGCTGCGAAATTCCGTGCTAGGTAGTGCATTTGCACTACCTTCTTTGTATGTTCTTCCAGTGTCTGTCCAATGGCAATGATATCTTCCGAAGCCTTTTCTAGATATCTCTTCACCACCCACGTAGAGCCTTGGAATCCTCTGTCATTAGAAGTCGCTTTAAAGGCCTTCCGAAATCCACCTGTTCCAAATGGCTGGGATTCAATAGAAAACTCCACGGCAGTTGGTCTTCCGGTCCACGCCATTACCGACATGTCAAAATTGAACATCTCAACAGAGGTTGTGGTATTTGGGATGAGCTTTCCCAATCCTAGCATGTCAACCACGGACAGGCTCCGCGGAACAAACTTGCTAGGGCTTTGTGATGACACCCGTTGTGGTAGCGATGCCACAGCAACCGCTGCCTTCCCATGTTCAGCATTATCACCCTCGGAAATGTCGTCGATCTTTCTCTTCCGCCGCTCACAGAGAACTTCAACCGGAGCGTCTTGGACTTTACCCTCAATGAATCGCACGTGGATTACTTTCAAGTTTGGTAACTGTTTTAGCGAGTAACAAGATGGCCCTTGCTCCCCTGCGAGTACATCGCATGACATCGTTTCCAACATACCGAAGTGCTTCATGCAAGCTCTCTTGATGTTGCTGATGGAGATTTCGTCGAAGTCTTCGAAGGACACGAACTCGCGCGCACCAACTCGAGAGTATTTCTGTGCTTTTCCCGAAACCTCTGCGCTAAGGCGCTGTACAACTAAGGTCTCAAGCTCTTTGGCTGCCTTACTAGAATCCTTCTTGGCTCTCTTCCCTTGGCGCAGCTCCTTCATTTTATCTTTAAACTTACTCCAAGTTTGACCTCCAGCAGCCATTCTTGAAAACAGATGCACCGAAATGCATTCTGGTCTATGGCAACGATAGGCCACACGCCTTTTTTTTTTTGCTATGGCAACGATAGGCCATGGACAATTTTGCTTTTAATTTAGTTTACAATGCCTTTCTTTTCAAATACATTTTTTTAAAATTAGTTTCACTTTTTTTTGAAACATAAAATTTTGTTTTCGTTCGAAATAAATTCATTTTAAAATCATTTCGTTTTTATTCTGTTCTTGAGATATTTTCTTTTCATTGAAAATAATTTCTGAATTAATTTACTTTTTATTTTAAGTTAAAATATTTCTGTGATTAAACAAAAAAAAAAAACAAACTAACATTAAACTAAAAATAAACCAATACACCCAAAAAAGCAAACAAAACATAAATTTACAAGAAACTTGTTAAGAAATTGGGTTTTTTGTTATGGCAGTCTTAGGCCACCATAGATGATGTTGCCTATCTCATATGAAGTTTTGATAATGTGAATGTTTTAAATTATCAACGTTAGGCTTTGAATGCATTATTCCGCTGCTGTTATTCCTGAAAGTGTAAGTTATGGGTGAGGTCTCTCTTCCTCAGCAAGGCCGCTTTTAAAAATGTGTGAGCTTTATAGGTCATTAAAGAAAAATCTCACTTTTTTAAACAAGCATAAAATTAGCTGTGAGACTAACAACAGCATTTAGTTTCAATTCAAAAGAAAGGGTTTTTTTGGAGTGAATTTTATTAATATTCTCTTTGTTTTTGTTTTCACACAGCAATGTTATGTATTGGACTGAACAGCACAATATTATACTGTGCAGAGAAGTAGTGTTTGAAAATCCCTACTTAGACAAAAAGGGGTCTCCCCAGCGCAGTGAAACTTGGAAGAAAATTGTAGACGTTCTAAACAAATGTGCTTCTCCGCAATTTAATGTTGACCACAGAGCCATCCGGGGCCACATCAATTTCTTGGTAAACAAGTACAAGAAAAAAAAGAGCTGAAGAAAGAGCATTAGGAATATCCCCAGATGAGCTAATACAGCAAATTATTGCAGTTGAAGAGAGTACTCCTACAGATACATGTAGTAAGGATAAAGCTGACAAAGCTAAAGCAGAAGATGTAAGAATAAAAGCTATTGAAAGGCTTTCCCAAACCAAAAAAAGGGCGTCAGAGGAAGCCGAGGAGGGTGAGGACAAACCAAACGAACAAGAAGAAAAACTGGAGATGCCATGGAGTTTCTAAAGGAAAGAGCACAGCAGAGTGCAGAAATTAGAGAAAAGGAACTTGAGCTGGAAAAGGGAAGACAGGAACAACAACTTAAAGTGCAACAACAACAGGCTAATATTCTGAAGGTAATGCACCAGCAACAACTGCAAAATCAACAGCAACAGCAGCAGTTTCAGCAACAACAGCAACAGTTCCAGCAGCAACAAATGTGCATGATGCAGCAGGTCATGGGCGTCATGAGTAAAATGCTTAACAAGTAGATGTTAAATTTCTATTTCTAGATGTTTATATGTTTAAGATTTACATTTTTACAAAATGTTGAACTCAGAGTATTATTTGCCACCCCTTTGTTTAGATCTGCTTGTTATTACATTCCCTGCAAATAACACACAGCAACTGTTCAATCAGGATTTTATGCAAGATTTTATGTAAACTTAGGCATTGACAGGTTTTTTTTTTACAGTATTTTAGCTACAGTAATCGACTAGTGATGGTGGGTCAAGGCCAAAGTAGTCAGCAGTCGTATTGCGGTAGAAACATGTTAAAGCATTTCCTACGTGGCTAAGGCCAATTTTGAGATTTTTTTTGTAATCGAGAAACTGGAAAAAATTTATAAGGTCTCCAAACAACCATTCCACACTTGTACGTACAGAACTCATAGATGCATTAAACTCTTCCATTTGTCTTGTTAACACCCCATTTCTGAAGGGGCACTGCAGATGGGTACGTAGAGGATATGCCGGATCCCCGTAGATACACATCTCCTGTCCAGCAGGGGAAAAGGCGAACTGTGCCAGGTCAACATAGAGGTCAGATGTGTCCAGCATTCTCCATCATGCATTCGTCCCTCTGAACAAGAGCCAAAAAAATTAATTTTTGAACCAAAATCAGTCACACATTGGCTGGCTGACAAACTGTTACCTATATAGACCATTGATTAGCTTTGTAATTGAGTAGGCCAAAAACAACATAGGATTGGCTGGCTATTATTCTTACAGTTCAGGTACTTATGGGCTATAAGTCAGAATTTATAATTTATTTGTCTGTGGTGACAGGACAACCATTCCTCTTAATAACAATTGGGAGTGGGAGCTACTGAAAATACCTCTGATTTGAGAGACCAGGAGGGAGTCATCAAGAAACGTCAGATTAACCTTATGAGAAAAGAAATCAATCTAACTTTTAAGTTCACATAAGTGGTAAAAAATGTCTCTCCAAGTAAAAACAGCTACGGTACTATCCCACAATAAAAAATGGATGAATATACCCTTACCTACTGGTCCAAACAGATCGCCAATCAATCCATTTGGTAGGGCCAAGGATTGAAATTTAAGGGCGTGAACGCGCTGGTGGCCATTGTAAACAGCACTCTGATTGACTCCTGGTTTTGATATGGGACGAACCGTTCCACCAACAAAGCCGAAACAGTTTTCCGAGGCGGCACCTTTGTCACGAATTGCTTCAGAGTAAGTTTGCAGTAGGTTAGGAGACATAATGAAATGACTATGTACTTGACTCTACTCT